>OZ025250.1:28979886-28999991 GCA_964019135.1 Arenicola marina
GAAGAGGAAGAGGACGAAGGGAAGGAGGAGGAAGAGGAAGAAGAGGAGGAGGAAGAGGAGGAGGAGAAAGAGGAAGAAGAGGAGGAGGAAGAGGAGGAGGAGGAAAATGAAGAGGAGGAGAATAAGGAAGAGGAGGACTAGGAAGAGAAGGAAGAGGAAGACGAAGAGGAGGAGAATAAGGAAGAGGAGAAGGAGGAAGAGGAGAAGGAGGAGGAATAGGAGGAGAATAAGGAAGAGGAGGACAAGGAAGAGAAGGAGGAGGAAGAAGAAGGAAGAAGAAGGAAGAGGAGGAGAAGGAAGAGACGGAGGAGGAAGAGGAGGAGGAGAATAAGGAAGAGGAGGAGGAGTAAGAGAATGAGGAGGAAGAGGAAGAGGAGGAGAATAAGGAAGAGGAGGAGGAAGAGAATGAGGAGGAATAGGAGGAGAATAAGGCAGAGGAGGAGAAAGAGAAGGAGGAGGAAGAGGCATGAAGAGGAAGAGAATAAGGAAGAAGAGAGGGAAGAAGAGAAGGAGGAGGAAAAAAAAGAGGAGGAGAAAAAGGAAGAGAAGGAGGAGGAAGAAAAGGAGGAGGAAGAGAAGGAGGAGGGAGAGGAAGAGGAGGAGAATAAGGAAGATAAGGAGGAGGAAGAGGAGGAGGAAGGGGTGAGGGTGAAGAGAATGAGGAGGAAGAGGAAGAAGAGGAGAATGAGAAGGGGGAGGAGTAGGAGGAGAAAAAGGAAGAGGAGGAGAAGGAAAGGGAGGAGGATGAAGATAATGAGGAGAAAGAGGAAGAGGAGGAGAATAAGGAAGAGGAGGAGGAGTAAGAGAAGGAGAAGGAAGAGATAAGGAAGAGGAGGAGGAGGAAGAGAAGGAGGAGGAAGAGGAGGAGAATAAGGAAGAGGAGGAGGAGAAGGAAGAGAAGGAGGAGGAAGAGGAATATGAGGAGGATAAGGAAGAAGAGGGAGAAGGAAGAGAAGGAGGGGGAAGAGGAAGAGGAGGAGAATAGGGAAGAGGAGGAGGAGGAAGAGAAGGAGGAGGAAGAGGAAGGAAGAGGAAGAGAATAAGGAAGAAGAAGGGGAAGAAGAGAAGGAGGAGGAAGTAAAAGAGGAGGAGAAAAAGGAAGAGAAGGAGAAGGAAGAGAAGGAGGAAGGGGTGTGGGTGAAGAGAATGAGGAGGAAGAGGAAGAGGAGGAGAATGAGGAAGGGGAGGAGGAGGAGGAAAAAAAAGGAAGAGGAGGAGAAGGAAAGGGAGGAGGATAAAGAGAATAAGGAGGAAGAGGAAGAGGAGGAGAATAAGGAAGAGGAGGAGGAGTAAGAGAAGGAGAAGCAAAAGGAAGAGGAGAATAAGGAAGAGGAGGAGGAGGAAGAGAAGGAGGAGGAAGAGGAAGAGAAGGAAAATAAGGAAGAGGAGGAGGAGAAGGAAGGGAAGGAGGAGGAAGAGGAATAGGAGGAGGATAAGGAAGAGGAGGAGGAGGAAGAGAAGGAGGGGGAAGAGGAAGAGGAGGAGAATAAGGAAGAGCAGAAGGAGGAAGAAAAGGAGGAGGAAGAGGGAAGAGGAGGGAAATAAGGAAGAGGAGGATGAGGAGGAAGAGAAGGAGGATGAAGAGAAATAGGAGGAGAATAAGGAAGAGGAGGAGGAGGAAGAGAAGGGAGGAGGAAGAGGAAGGAAGAGGAGGAGAATAAGGAAGAGGAGGAGGAGGGAGAGAAGGAGGAGGAAGAAACAAGAGGAGGAGAATAAGGAAGAGAAGGAGGAGGAAGAGGAGGAGGAAGAGGAAGAGGAGAATAAGGAAGAAGAGGAGGAAGAGAAGGAGGAGGAAGAGGAGAACGAGGAGAATGAGGAGAAGGAGGAGGAGGAGAAAAAGGAAGAGAAGGAGGAGGTGGAAGAGAAGGAGGAGGAGGAAATGGAGGAGGATGAAGAGAATAGGGAGGAAGAGGAAGAGGTGAGAGGAGGAAAGGGAGGAGGATGAAGAGAATGAGGAGGAAGAGGAAGAGGTGGAGGAGGAAAGGGAGGAGGAGGAAGAGAATGAGGAGGAAGAGGAAGAGGTGGAGGAGGAAAGGAAGGAGGAGGAAGAGAATGAGGAGGAAGAGGAAGAGGTGGAGGAGGAAAGGGAAGGAGGATGAAGAGAAGGAGGAGGAGAAGAGGAAGAGGAGGAGAATAAGGAAGAGGAGGAGGATGAAGAGAAGGAGGAGGAAGAGGAGAAGGAGGAAGAGAAGGAGGAGGAAGAGGGGATGGTGGAAGAGAAGGAGGAGGAAGAGGAAGAGGAGGAGGAGGAAAGGGAGGAAGATGAAGAGAATGAGGAGGAAGAGGAAGAGGAGGAGAATAAGGAAGAGGAGGAGGAGGAAGAGAAGGAGAAGGAAGAGGAAGAGGAGGAAAATAAGGAAGAGGAGGAGGAGGAAGAGAAGGAGGAGGAAGAGGAAGAGGAGGAGAATAAGGAAGAGGAGGAGGAGGAAGAGAAGGAAGGGGAAGTGGAAGGGGAAGGGAAAGGGAAGAAGAGGAGGTGGAGGAAGAGAAGGAGGAAGAAGTCGAATAGGAGGAGAATAAGGAAGAGGAGGAGAAGGAAGAGAAGGAGGGGGAAGAGGAATAGGAAGAGAATAAAGAAGGGGAGGAGGAGGAAGAGAATGAGGAGGAAGGGGAAGAGGAGGAGAATAAGGAAGAGGAGGAGGAGGAAGAGAAGGAGGAGGAAGAGAAGGAGGAGGAATAGGAGGAGAATAGGGAAGAGGAGGAGTAAGAGACGGAGGAGGAAGAGGAAGGAAGAGGAAGAGAATAAGGAAGAAGAAGGGGAAGAAGAGACGGAGGAGGAAGAAAAAGAGGAGGAGAAAAAGGAAGAGAAGGAGGAGGAAGAGAAGGAGGAAGGGGGTGAGGGTGAAGAGAATGAGGAGGAAGAGAAAGAGGAGGAGAAGGAGGAAGGGGAGGAGGAGGAGTAGAAAAAGGAAGAGGAAGGAGAAGGAAAGGAAGGAGGATGAAGAGAATAAGGAGGAAGAGGAAGAGGAGGAGAATAAGGAAGAGGAGGAGGAGTAAGTGAAGGAGAAGCAAAAGGAAGAAGAGAATAAGGAAGAGGAGGAGGAGGAAGAGAAGGAGGAGGAAGAGGAAGAGGAGGAGAATAAGGAAGAGGAGGAGAGGAGAAGGAAGGGAAGGAGGAGGAAGAGGAATAGGAGGAGGATAAGGAAGAGGAGGAGGAGGAAGAGAAGGAGGGGGAAGAGGAAGAGGAGGAGAATAAGGAAGAGCAGAAGGAGGAAGAAAAGGAGGAGGAAGAGGAAGAGGAGGGAAATAAGGAAGAGGAGGATGAGGAGGAAGAGAAGGAGGATGAAGAGAAATAGGAGGAGAATAAGGAAGAGGAGGAGGAGGAAGAGAAGGGGGAGGAAGAGGAAGGAAGAGGAGGAGAATAAGGAAGAGGAGGAGGAGGGAGAGAAGGAGGAGGAAGAACAAGAGGAGGAGAATAAGGAAGAGAAGGAGGAGGAAGAGGAGGAGGAAGAGGAAGAGGAGAATAAGGAAGAAGAGGAGGAAGAGAAGGAGGAGGAAGAGGAGAACGAGGAGAATGAGGAGAAGGAGGAGGAGGAGAAAAAGGAAGAGAAGGAGGAGGTGGAAGAGAAGGAGGAGGAGGAAATGGAGGAGGATGAAGAGAATAGGGAGGAAGAGGAAGAGGTGGAGGAGGAAAGGGAGGAGGATGAAGAGAATGAGGAGGAAGAGGAAGAGGTGGAGGAGGAAAGGGAGGAGGAGGAAGAGAATGAGGAGGAAGAGGAAGAGGTGGAGGAGGAAAGGAAGGAGGAGGAAGAGAATGAGGAGGAAGAGGAAGAGGTGGAGGAGGAAAGGGAGGAGGATGAAGAGAAGGAGGAGGAAGAGGAAGAGGAGGAGAATAAGGAAGAGGAGGAGGATGAAGAGAAGGAGGAGGAAGAGGAGAAGGAGGAAGAGAAGGAGGAGGAAGAGGGGATGGTGGAAGAGAAGGAGGAGGAAGAGGAAGAGGAGGAGGAGGAAAGGGAGGAAGATGAAGAGAATGAGGAGGAAGAGGAAGAGGAGGAGAATAAGGAAGAGGAGGAGGAGGAAGAGAAGGAGAAGGAAGAGGAAGAGGAGGAAAATAAGGAAGAGGAGGAGGAGGAAGAGAAGGAGGAGGAAGAGGAAGAGGAGGAGAATAAGGAAGAGGAGGAGGAGGAAGAGAAGGAAGGGGAAGTGGAAGGGGAAGGGAAAGGGAAGAAGAGGAGGTGGAGGAAGAGAAGGAGGAAGAAGTCGAATAGGAGGAGAATAAGGAAGAGGAGGAGAAGGAAGAGAAGGAGGGGGAAGAGGAATAGGAAGAGAATAAAGAAGGGGAGGAGGAGGAAGAGAATGAGGAGGAAGGGGAAGAGGAGGAGAATAAGGAAGAGGAGGAGGAGGAAGAGAAGGAGGAGGAAGAGAAGGAGGAGGAATAGGAGGAGAATAGGGAAGAGGAGGAGTAAGAGGAGGAGGAGGAAGAGGAAGGAAGAGGAAGAGAATAAGGAAGAAGAAGGGGAAGAAGAGACGGAGGAGGAAGAAAAAGAGGAGGAGAAAAAGGAAGAGAAGGAGGAGGAAGAGAAGGAGGAAGGGGTGAGGGTGAAGAGAATGAGCAGGAAGAGAAAGAGGAGGAGAAGGAGGAAGGGGAGGAGGAGGAGTAGAAAAAGGAAGAGGAGGAGAAGGAAAGGAAGGAGGATGAAGAGAATAAGGAGGAAGAGGAAGAGGAGGAGAATAAGGAAGAGGAGGAGGAGTAAGTGAAGGAGAAGCAAAAGGAAGAAGAGAATAAGGAAGAGGAGGAGGAGGAAGAGAAGGAGGAGGAAGAGGAAGAGGAGGAGAATAAGGAAGAGGAGGAGGAGAAGGAAGGGAAGGAGGAGGAAGAGGAATAGGAGGAGGATAAGGAAGAGGAGGATGAGGAGGAAGAGAAGGAGGAGGAAGAGGAATAGGAGGAGAATAAGGAAGAGGAGGAGGAGGAAGAGAAGGAGGAGGAAGAGGAAGGAAGAGGAGGAGAATAAGGAAGAGGAGGAGGAGGAAGAGAAGGAGGAGGAAGAAAAAGAGGAGGAGAATAAGGAAGAGAAGGAGGAGGAAGAGGAGGAGGAAGAGGAAGAGGAGAATAAGGAAGAAGAGGAGGAGGAAGAGAAGGAGGAGGAGGAAATGGAGGAGGATGAAGAGAATAGGGAGGAAGAGGAAGAGGTGGAGGAGGAAAGGGATGAGGATGAAGAGAATAAGGAGGAATAGGAAGAGGTGGCGGAGGAAAGGGAGGAGGATGAAGAGAAGGAGGAGGAAGAGCAAGAGCCGGAGAGTAAGGAAGAGGAGGAGGATGAAGAGAAGGAGGAGGAAGAGGAGAAGGAGGAAGAGAAGGAGGAGGAAGAGGGGATGGTGGAAGAGAAGGAGGAGGAAGAGGAAGAGGAAGAGGAGGAGGAGGAAAGGGAGGAGGATGAAGAGAATGAGGAGGAAGAGGAAGAGGAGGAGAATAAGGAAGAGGAGTAGGAGGAAGAGAAGGAGAATGAAGAGGAAGAGGAGGAAAATAAGGAAGAGGAAGAGGAGGAAGAGAAGGAGGAGGAAGAGGAAGAGGAGGAGAATAAGGAAGAGGAGGAGGAGGAAGAAGAGGAGGAGGAGGAAGAGGAATAGGAGGAGAATAAGGAAGAGGAGGAGGAGGAAGAGAAGGAGAGGGAAGAGGAAGAGGAGGGGAAAGGGAAGAAGAGGAGGTGGAGGAAGAGAAGGAGGAAGAAGAGGAATATGAGGAGAATAAGGAAGAGGAGGAGAAGGAAGAGAAGGAGGAGGAAGAGGAATATGAGGAGAATAAGGAAGAGGAGGAGAAGGAAGAGAAGGAGGAGGAAGAGGAAGGAAGAGGGAGATAATAAGGAAGACGAGGAGGAGGAAGAGAAGGTGGAGGAAGAAAAAGAAGAGGAGAATAAGGAAGTGAAGGAGGAAAAAGAGGAGGAGGAAAAGGAGAAGAAGGAAGAAGAGAAGAAGGAATAGAAGGGGAAGGAATATGAGAAGGAGGAGAATGAGGAGGATGAGAAAGATAAAAAGGAAGAGGAGGAGATGGAAGAAAAGGAGGAGGGCGAGGTAGAGGAGGAGGAATGGGACGAGGAGGAAGAGAATGAGGAGGAAGAGGAAGAGGTGGAGGAGGAAAGGGAGGAGGATGAAGAGATGAGGAGGAAGAGGAAGAGGTGGAGGAGGAAAGGGAGGAGGATGAAGAGAAGGAGGAGGAAGAGGAAGAGGAGGAGAATCAGGATGAGGAGGAGGATGAAGAGAAGGGGGAGGAAGAGGAGAAGGAGGAAGAGAAGGAGGAGGAAGATGGGGAGGTGGAAGAGAAGGAGGAGGAAGAGGAAGAGGAGGAGGAGAAACGGGAGGAGGATGAAGAGAATGAGGAGGAAGAGGAAGAGAAGGAGAATAAGGAAGAGGAGGAGGAGGAAGAGGAGGAGGAAGAGGACGAGGAGAATAAGGAAGAAGAGGAGGAGGAAGAGAAGGAGGAGGAAGAGGAGAAGGGGGAAGAGAAGGAGGAGGAAGAGGAGGAGTTGGAAGAGAAGGAGGAGGAAGAAGAGAGGAGAGGAGGAAAGGGAGGAGGATGAAGAGAAGGAGGAGGAGGAAGAGGAGGAGTTGGAAGAGAAGGAGGAGGAAGAAGATGGGGAGGAGGATTAAGAGAATGAGGAGAAAGAGGAAGAGGATTAAGAGAATGAAGAGGAAGAGGAAGAGAATGAGAATAAGTATGAGGAGAAGGAGGAAGAGGAAAAGGTGGAGGAAGGGGAGGAGAATAAGGAAGAGGAGGAGGAAGAGAATGAGGAGGAAGAGGAAGAGAAGGAGCAGGAAGAGAAGGAGGGGGAGCGGGAAGGGGAGGGTGAAGAGGAAGAGGAGGAGGAGGAAGAGGAAGAGGAGGAGGACGGGTATCAAGAAACTGTTCAACAGGAGACAACGTAAGTCCCGATTTTGAGACAACAGGATTGGTAAGTAGGAGTGGCAGGAATAAGAGGGGGTGGGATGAGGCGAAAGGGGATGAGGTGGGTGGGGGAGAGGTATATATGGGTTGTCTGGATGGAGCGCCATATTAATGATGGATAGCAAGGAAGAATGGTGAAGTTGGATGGGAGAGGGGTGGTATGTGTGGCGCGGGGGGGGGGGGGTGTTCTTACCGTGAGGCAGTGAATGCCACGCTCTGTGAACCACAACTTCAGATGACTGAGTGGCGGTGTCATTTAATAAAATCGGAGGGAATATAGACGGCTTCATGGGAGGCAAAGGGTGGGGTGGGGTGGGGGGGGGGGGAGGACAATACATCATAGGCAAAGATGGCCGAAAAATGGAGTGACCTATCATTCGGTCTTCGCTGGGAACCTGTCCGAAACAGACCGCTGGTAACGGGTATCCTCCATTTTAGAAAGGGCCGGAATTCAGTCTGGTTAATTGAAACGAGGGGTGGGTGGGTGGATGGGTGGTAGTGGTGGGGGCTGAAGGGCTTGGTGTGTATTGCTCTGCGACTCGTCACCTTGGTTACCGGGATTTAAAGGCGCTGTGGGTGACAATAACACTATAAATCGTGGCGGGGTGTCAATGGCAATATAAATGAAAATATATAAATTCAAAGGGGGGTGGGGGGGGGTAACCTATCTGAATCGCGAATCTCGTACTTTCTCGTGCCTCGTTATGGCTCATTATTGTCTGCTTCTCCGTGCTGTCTCGTGCTTTCTCGTGCTTTCTCGTGCTCTTAGTTAGCGTCAGTCTGCGGCGGATCCGGTCACACTATCACTATGACTACACGTGTATGCAACATCGCCGCGACGGCAATCACACTGAACTACGACGTGGGCGCCGCCATTGCGGAGGATGGTCAGTTGGACTATGGGAGAATGGCTCGCCACGATGAGGCACGGCTTGGGCATGACCACCATTGACGTTAAGCTACAGACCACAGACCAGTGAAGGATGCCCAGGAATGGGTGGCCGTGTGCTGATTATAGGGGCGGCATTGGTCAGGTGGCGACATTGGTCATGTGCCAACTTTTGTCAGGTGCCAACTTTAATGTCAGGTGGCGACAATGGTCAGGTGGCGACACTGGTCAGGTGGCGATACTGGTCAGGTGACGACACTGGTCAGGTGGCGACACTGGTCAGGTGGCGACACTGGTCAGGTGGCGACAATGGTCAGGTGGCGACACTGGTCAGGTGACGACACTGGTCAGGTGGCGACACTGGTCAGGTGGCGACACTGGTCAGGTGGCGACACTGGTCAGGTGGCGACACTGGTCAGGTGGCGACACTGGTCAGGTGGCGACAATGGTCAGGTGGCGACACTGGTCAGGTGGCGACACTGGTCAGGTGGCGACACTGGTCAGGTGGCGACAATGGTCAGGTGGCGACACTGGTCAGGTGGCGACACTGGTCAGGTGGCGACACTGGTCAGGTGGCGACATGGTCAGGTGGCGACTATTTCTTTTAGAGTTTAGTTAGCGAACCTGGCTGAAGAGAACATGTCGAAGTGATTGTAGTTACCGTACTGTAGAATATAATAGCGGATCTAGAGATCGGGAGTCTTCCTTTGATCACAAACGTCCGTTTGCGGTGTAATTGCACTGTACGATTAATGTGGCTTTTTGTTTCATTAATTTGGCCTTTTGTTCTCGCTGATACAAATGGCATCCAGGGTCATATCAAGGGCCGCATTCTCTACCTTCCACAAACGCAGCCAGCAAATAACCACACAGTCCATCAGCAATCAGTAAACACATAGCCGCCACCAGCCATCAGTAACCATCCACCATCCACCGGCCACCAGCCACCAGCCACCGGCCACCAGCCACCAGCCACCGGCCACCGGAAACCAGCCACCAGCCACCAGCCATCAGAAACCAGCCATCGACTATCAGACACCAGTCACCAGCCACCAGCCACCAGCCACCAGCCACCAGCCACCAGCCACCAGCCACCAGCCACCAGCCACCGGCCACCAGCCACCAGCAACCAGGCACCAGCCACCGGCCACCAGCCACCAGCCACCAGCCACCGGCCACCAGCCACCAACCACCAGCCACCAGCCACCAGTCACCAGCAACCAGGCAACAGCCACCGGCCACCGTCCACCAGCCACCAGCCACCGGCCACCAGTCACCAGCCACCAGCCACCGGCCACCACCCACCGGCCAAGTCACCAGCCCCCAGCCAACAGCCACCGGCCCCCAGTCCCCAGTCCCCAGCCACCAGCCACCGGCCACCAGCCACCAGCCACCAGCCACCAGCCACCAGCCACCAGCCACCAGCCACCAGCCACGAGCCACGAGCCACCAGCCACCAGCCACCAGCCACCAGTCACCAGCCACCAGCCACCAGCCACCAGCCGCCAGCCACCAGCCACCGGCCATAAGACACCAGCCACCAGCAACCAGCCACCGGCCACCAGCCACCAGCAACCAGCCACCGGCCACCAGCCACCAACCACCAATCACCAGCCACCAGCCACCAGCCACCAGCCACCAGCCACCAGCCACCGGAAACCAGCCACCAGCCGCCAGCCACCAGCCACCGGCCACCGGCCACCAGCCACCAGCCACCAGCAACCAGCCACCGGCCACCAGCCACCAACCACCAATCACCAGCCACCAGCCACCAGCCATCAAATTTTGCGATAATTAAAACAGAAAAATAACAACATGATCCATATCAAAAGGCAGGGCGCTCTCTAGCGTGAATAGACTTCCGGTTGGAGCCTTGGAAGTAATCTAGTACATGGTATTAATATAGTAGTCAGTTCAGGGGGGGGGGGGGTACCCTTTCCGACCTCCGTAATTGGCAGCCAGGAATTCTTGGAGATTCGCGATTAGCTGCTGACAATTTCGTTATCGGATCGTTATCCGTACTATTCTTAGTTCAACGCGAAGACGTTTGCCTATTATAGCGGTCTGCGTATTCTTCGATATTCGTGTTTTTTTCTTGAACAGTAATAATTTTGGAGATTCGATAACAGTCTCCCTAATTCTTGGGGATTCGCGATTTAGAGAGGATATCCCCCCCCCCCTATACAGGTTTCATCGTGTTTTTGGAGGGTGCGTACGGGGCTCTGGCTAAGTAAGGGTAACGATCTGACCGAGCGGATCTTGCCCACACCAGCAAATGCGGGAAAATGGTGAAAAAATATATTTATGTCTACCAGTGACGAAAATGGCGACTGAGAGGCCACATCCATATTAATGTCCCATGTTGAATTTAAAGTACTCTTTCGGCATGATCGCCTTGTGGCGCCAGACGTTATCCCACAGTGATATTTGCTCAAAACGTTAGCATCGATCTCATTCTAAACGTACATTTAGTGAGTGATCTGTTTATTTTGTTTTGCACCAGAAAAAGACATTTTTTTATAAACTACAAAACTGCCAGAATTAGTGTAAACAGCCATGGAGTCAAGGCCAGGATGACATAATTAGAGTACACATCCATGGAGTCAGGGCCAGGATGACAGAATTAGAGTAAACAGCCATTGAGTCAGGGCCAGGATGACAGAAGTAGAGTAAACAGCCATGGAGTCAGGGCCAGGATGACAGAATTAGAGTAAACAGCCATGGAGTCAGGGCCAGGATGACAGAATTAGAGTAAACAGCCATGGAGTCAGGGCCAGGATGACAGAATTAGAGTAAACAGCCATGGAGTCAGGGCCAGGATGACAGAATTAGAGTAAACAGCCATGGAGTCGGGGCCAGGATGACAGAATTAGAGTAAACAGCCATGGAGTCAGGGCCAGGATGACAGAAGCTGAGTAAACAGCCATGGAGTCAGGGCCAGGATGACAGAATTAGAGTAAACAGCCATGGAGTCAGGGCCAGGATGACAGAAGCTGAGTAAACAGCCATGGAGTCAGGGCCAGGATGACAGAATTAGAGTAAACAGCCATGGAGTCAGGGCCAGGTTGGCAGAAGGTGAGTAAACAGCCATGGAGTCAGGGCCAGGATGACAGAAGGTGAGAAAACAGCTATAGAGTCAGGGCCAGGATGACAGAATTAGAGTAAACAGCCATGGAGTCAGGGCCAGGATGACAGAATTAAAGTAAACAGCCATGGAGTCAGGGCCAGGATGGCAGAAGTAGAGTAAACAGCCATGGAGTCAGGGCCAGGATGACAGAATTAAAGTAAACAGCCATGGAGTCAGGGCCAGGATGGCAGAAGTAGAGTAAACAGCCATGGAGTCAGGGCCAGGATGGCAGAAGTAGAGTAAACAGCCATGGAGTCAGGGCCAGGATGACAGAATTAAAGTAAACAGCCATGGAGTCAGGGCCAGGATGACAGAATTAAAGTAAACAGCCATGGAGTCAGGGCCAGGATGACAGAATTAAAGTAAACAGCCATGGAGTCAGGGCCAGGATGACAGAAACTGCGCAAAGTATTACCGCTTCCCGCAACATCCAGACAAACGGGCTTACCTAGCGAGCAATATACTCACGCGAGAACGTCGGGTGAAACGAGGTTTGCAGCTCCCAGTTTGAATCTATTTATCATGCAGACGGTGATTATACGTCTAGTGACAAAAACTAAAGAAAAGTGACCAATTGTCTATGAGAGAGGAGAATGGCGGCGTCATTACCATAATAACGAGCGTGTCAGAAAGCGACACAGCAGAAACACAATTTAAATGGTTCATGAAAAATCTATGCAGACCGGTAATGGTCGACAGGGGAACTCCATTTGCTCGCCGGAGAATTACTGGCGCTATATTTTCGATCAAAAATATACGGTGCTGGAGTGGTTCTATAAGTTATCACGACGTCTGGACTTTAGACCATTGCGTGGTCGATTCTTCGTTGGACGCCAATTAGACTGTGACAATGAAATGAGAAAGCAAGACTGTTTTTATTTGTAAAAATATATTTCACCACAACACAGAGCATCAAAGTACACCCAAAATCAATAAGTAGCACATAACATCGATATATTTGGAGGTTCCTATTGAGGCACAAAATCCCAGTAAATGTTTCCATTTATATTTATGCCACTGGCTTTGTTTGGTTCCAAAGTTTCACGCGCTTATATATGTCTCAATACAATAGATCTGTTTCAAAAATACAAAACCTATGGTAAACACGTATTTTTTCTCCGGCCCATCTAGCTATATAAATATATATTTTGACAACGAGGGGCGTATGGTCTATCAGTTGATTGTGTGTATCTGTTTCCCCCAAAATGACATTACTTGAGATGCGCTTTCCCTTGCTGCCATAATAACTGAGTTTCTTGGCAGTCCCAAAAAAAGTGTTTCAATTGTTTCGGGTTCCCTCCTGCAAAGGGTGAAAGCAAGTCATTTAGAACCCGAGAACCCGAGAAATGGTGAGCGATCTAGTGTCTTTAACTGCATCTTTACGTGGAACGACCGTCAAATATGTATGAAAATGTATGAGATTGCAGCGAAGCTTTGTTAGACACACCCTGGCAGGGAGACTTAAGAGGCTCAGGGGGGGGGGGGCTCAGGGAGGGGGAGGGCTCACGGAGAGGCTCAGGGGCGGGGGTTGGGCGGGGGGCTCATAGGGGGGGGGGGTGCTCAGGGGGGCTCAAGTGGTGGAGGGAGGTGGGTGTATATGATCCTGCAAGACGTGCCTGTCTGACGTTGGTCGCCCGCGCATATAAATAAAACATCAAAGCGGCTTGGAACGAATATAGGACACAAGTACAAGTTCCTCTCCGTTAGAGGAAAACCTTATTATTGCGAATTACGGAACAGTAAATTTGAGTTTCACTAACAAAATTATCCCCCAAAAGACGGCGCGGACATAAGCGGCAGCCACGTCCATACGATGTCCCCACCACGTCCCCAAGACCATCGACCAAGAGTGGGGGAGTGGGGGGGGGGGGCGGGCACAGGACCCCTGTGACACTCCCTTGGAACCACACCCGCATACTCTGAGGCCGACCTGCCACACAAGTGAGCCATAAATACGGCGAAACTCGAAATTCGAAAAGCTTTGAACAATGCTAAATGGATAAAAGTTATTTAAATACATGTAGATTTTTTCGCTTTTATTCTGCATTATGTCACTAAATATATTATTTCTTACCCAGTCGTGCATTTTAATTGGTTCGACGAACTATTAAACCATTCTATAGTGCTTATTAATATTTGTATATCATTGCGTGCCTCTCGTGGAAGGCTGTGTCACATTTTGATTAGAGCCGACACGCAAAACAAGCCTTACAAAACAACCTTACAACCGTATATTAAGGATAATTTAATAATTAACTATGATTTCTAGTGCCACATCGAACATTGTTATATTTTCCGTCAGTTAATTGTCTGAATAACTTAAGTACATACATTGAAGCTGTTCATGTGAGTTGTATTTTGATTTGAATTGAATACCTAAAATATTAGTGTATATATATTACTGTCATCTGTTGGTTGTTTATGTGTAACTGTATAACTTTAAAAATCACAATGTTGGGTGGCGCTAACGCCAGCGACCTTTAAGGTCTTAGTTGGAGTCTCCCGGCCAAGTCGACACTATTTGTCTTACTTCTTCTTTTTTACTTACGTTATACTTGGTCAAATAAACGAATCTTGAATCTTGAATCTTACAAAACAAGCCTTACAAAACAAAGTCTTGCCAACAAATCGCAGGCCGTGCGGTAAGCGACGTTGTTGTATATGAAAACACCTTTTATATGTGTTTACACTCATACGCCTTTTAAATGTCTGTGTATTACCTTTAAACCTCTCTACGGGTCATAAACATTCAACGAGCTGGACTAGCAAGTTAGAAACGGCCAAATATTTGGCCCCGCTCCATGCTCATGTCCTATTCTAGGACGTAATGTTTGGCCCCGATCCATGCTCATGTCCTATTCTAGGACGTAATATTTCGCCCCGCTCCATGCTCATGTCCTATTCTAGGACGTAATAACTGGCCCCGCTCCATGTTCATGTCCTATTCTCGGACGTAATATTTGGCCCCGCTCCATGCTCATGTCCTATTCTAGGACGTAATATTTCGCCCCGCTCCATGCTCATGTCCTATTCTAGGACGTAATATTTCGCCCCGCTCCATGCTCATGTCCTATTCTAGGACGTAATATTTGGCCCCGCTCCATGCTCATGTCCTATTCTAGGACGTAATATTTCGCCCCGCTCCATGCTCATGTCCTATTCTAGGACGTAATATTTGGCCCCGCTCCATGCTCGTGTCCTATTCTAGGACGTAATATTTGGCCCCGCTCCATGCTCGTGTCCTATTCTAGGACGTAATATTTCGCCCCGCTCCATGCTCATGTCCTATTCTAGGACGTAATATTTCGCCCCGCTCCATGCTCATGTCCTGTTCTAGGACGTAATATTTGGCCCCGCTCCATGCTCATGTCCTATTCTAGGACGTAATATTTGGCCCCGCTCCATGTTCATGTCCTATTCTAGGACGTAATATTTCGCCCCGCTCCATGCTCATGTCCTATTCTAGGACGTAATATTTCGCCCCGCTCCATGCTCATGTCCTGTTCTAGGACGTAATATTTGGCCCCGCTCCATGCTCATGTCCTGTTCTAGGACGTAATATTTGGCCCCGCTCCATGCTCGTGTCCTATTCTAGGACGTAATATTTGGCCCCGCTCCATGCTCATGTCCTGTTCTAGGACGTAATATTTGGCCCCGCTCCATGCTCATGTCCTATTCTAGGACGTAATATTTGGCCCCGCTCCATACTCATGTCCTATTCTAGGACGTAATAATTGGCCCCGCTCCATGTTCATGTCCTATTCTAGGACGTAATATTTGGCCCCGCTCCATGCTCATGTCCTGTTCTAGGACGTAATATTTGGCCCCGCTCCATACTCATGTCCTATTCTAGGACGTAATAATTGGCCCCGCTCCATGGTCATGTCCTATTCTAGGACGTAATATTTCGCCCCGCTCCATGCTCATGTCCTATTCTAGGACGTAATAACTGGCCCCGCTCCATGTTCATGTCCTATTCTAGGACGTAATATTTGGCCCCGCTCCATGCTCATGTCCTATTCTAGGACGTAATATTTGGCCCCGCTCCATGCTCATGTCCTATTCTAGGACGTAATATTTGGCCCCGCTCCATGCTCGTGTCCTATTCTAGGACGTAATATTTGGCCCCGCTCCATGCTCGTGTCCTATTCTAGGACGTAATATTTCGCCCCGCTCCATGCTCATGTCCTATTCTAGGACGTAATATTTCGCCCCGCTCCATGCTCATGTCCTGTTCTAGGACGTAATATTTGGCCCCGCTCCATGCTCATGTCCTATTCTAGGACGTAATATTTGGCCCCGCTCCATGTTCATGTCCTATTCTAGGACGTAATATTTCGCCCCGCTCCATGCTCATGTCCTATTCTAGGACGTAATATTTCGCCCCGCTCCATGCTCATGTCCTGTTCTAGGACGTAATATTTGGCCCCGCTCCATGCTCATGTCCTGTTCTAGGACGTAATATTTGGGCCCGCTCCATGCTCGTGTCCTATTCTAGGACGTAATATTTGGCCCCGCTCCATGCTCATGTCCTGTTCTAGGACGTAATATTTGGCTCCGCTCCATGCTCATGTCCTATTCTAGGACGTAATATTTGGCCCCGCTCCATACTCATGTCCTATTCTAGGACGTAATAATTGGCCCCGCTCCATGTTCATGTCCTATTCTAGGACGTAATATTTGGCCCCGCTCCATGCTCTTGTCCTGTTCTAGGACGTAATATTTGGCCCCGCTCCATACTCATGTCCTATTCTAGGACGTAATAATTGGCCCCGCTCCATGTTCATGTCCTATTCTAGGACGTAATATTTGGCCCCGCTCCATGCTCGTGTCCTATTCTAGGACGTAATATTTGGCCCCGCTCCATGCTCATGTCCTATTCTAGGACGTAATATTTCGCCCCGCTCCATACTCATGTCCTATTCTAGGACGTAATAACTGGCCCCGCTCCATGTTCATGTCCTATTCTAGGACGTAATATTTGGCCCCGCTCCATGCTCGTGTCCTATTCTAGGACGTAATATTTGGCCCCGCTCCATGCTCATGTCCTATTCTAGGACGTAATAATTGGCCCCGCTCCATGCTCATGTCCTATTCTAGGACGTAATATTTGGCCCCGCTCCATGCTCATGTCCTATTCTAGGACGTAATAATTGGCCCCGCTCCATGCTCATGTCCTATTCTAGGACGTAATATTTGGCCCCGCTCCATGCTCATGTCCTATTCTAGGACGTAATATTTGGCCCCGCTCCATGTTCATGTCCTATTCTAGGACGTAATATTTGGCCCCGCTCCATGCTCATGTCCTATTCTAGGACGTAATATTTGGCCCCGCTCCATACTCATGTCCTATTCTAGGACGTAATATTTGGCCCCGCTCCATGCTCATGTCCTATTCTAGGACGTAATATTTGGCCCCGCTCCATGCTCGTGTCCTATTCTAGGACGTAATAATTGGCCCCGCTCCATGCTCATGTCCTATTCTAGGACGTAATATTTGGCCCCGCTCCATGCTCATGTCCTATTCTAGGACGTAATATTTGGCCCCGCTCCATGCTCATGTCCTATTCTAGGACGTAATATTTGGCCCCGCTCCATGCTCGTGTCCTATTCTAGGACGTAATAATTGGCCCCGCTCCATGCTCATGTCCTATTCTAGGACGTAATATTTGGCCCCGCTCCATGCTCATGTCCTATTCTAGGACGTAATATTTCGCCCCGCTCCATGCTCATGTCCTATTCTGGGACGTAATAATTGGCCCCGCTCCATGCTCATGTCCTATTCTAGGACGTAATATTTGGCCCCGCTCCATGCTCATGTCCTATTCTAGGACGTAATAATTGGCCCCGCTCCATGCTCATGTCCTATTCTAGGACGTAATATTTGGCCCCGCTCCATGCTCATGTCCTATTCTAGGACGTAATATTTGGCCCCGCTCCATGCTCATGTCCTATTCTAGGACGTAATATTTCGCCCCGCTCCATGCTCATGTCCTATTCTAGGACGTAATATTTGGCCCCGCTCCATGCTCATGTCCTATTCTAGGACGTAATATTTGGCCCCGCTCCATGTTCATGTTCTATTCTAGGACGTAATATTTGGCCCCGCTCCATGTTCATGTCCTATTCTAGGACGTAATATTTGGCCCCGCTCCATGCTCATGTCCTATTCTAGGACGTAATATTTGGCCCCGCTCCATGCTCATGTCCTATTCTAGAACGTAATATTTGGCCCCGCTCCATGCTCATGTCCTGTTCTAGGACGTAATATTTGGCCCCGCTCCATGCTCATGTCCTATTCTAGGACGTAATATTTGGCCCCGCTCCATGTTCATGTCCTATTCTAGGACGTAATAATTGCCCCCGCTCCATGCTCATGTCCTATTCTAGGACGTAATAATTGCCCCCGCTCCATGCTCATGTCCTATTCTAGGACGTAATATTTGGCCCCGCTCCATGCTCATGTCCTATTCTAGGGCGTAATATTTGGCCCCGCTCCATGCTCGTGTTCTGTTCTAGGACGTAATATTTGGCCCCGCTCCATGCTCGTGTTCTATTCTAGGGCGTAATATTTGGCCCCGATCGTTTTCGAACTTACGGGTTCTGCTGATGTTTTGAGATAACGACAGTGTACCCCGAGTGTCGGTAAGCCGAGGAAGGCTCTATCTAATGTGACAGATAATTAAAATTGTTTTATTTTGTTATAATGAATGGCACAATAAGGACCAAAGACGGAACTCTTTGCTTGTCACGAAATGCGCCCGCGGTTTGTTTTCAATAACATGACCAGTCGTGATGCATGGTTATAATGGACGAGGTGACGACAGCGGCTAGTGTTTTAACCCGTCATGTGGGATAATGGTCGAGATGTTTATTAGGTTTCCCGCATGAGATTAACGGGTATTCTATTTTGATGGCGTAATATATAACAGGATTTTTTTCAATTTTTTATCATTTATAATTTTCAATCATTTATTTAACGAGGTTCCCCTGAAAGGGATTGCCATATGGCAGAATCACCTCATCAAACATAACAATAAATAAATCAACATAAAATAACATAAAATACATGGTTTACCTCATAATGTGAAAGATGATATATATAAAGTAATATATAATATGTAATTTGTAAAATAATATAGAAGGAGTTATGGAGAGCTGGAAGCAAAGAGGCTTTTGGAAACGGAGTGGCGTGGGGAATGAGGCGGGGTGGGGCGTAGGGGGGATCACTGGCATTGGTGTCATGACGACGGGTATGGGGTGGGGGGTGGGCTACATTGGGGGGAAGTCAGAGTAGGGCGTCAGACGACGGAGTCACGGGCAACGGATGGAGGCATTATCAAGCCACGGTGGGGGAGAGGGGGGCAAAGGTGGAGGGGAGGGAGGTAGGGAAGGTGAGAGGTGGAGAGGAAGGGTGGGAGGGAGAGAGAGATCGGGGGGGGGGGGGGTGAAGGGCGTGAGGAATGAGGGAGCGACGGTAAATTAGAGAGACAGTGTGAGGAAGGGAGAGAGATAGAGGGGGGGGGTGGAGGGCGTGAGGAATGAGGGAGGGACGGTCAATTAGAGAGACAGTGCGAAGGAGGGAGAGAGAGATGGGGGGGGGGGGTTGAAGGGCGTGAGGAATGAGGGAGGGCCGATCTATCAGAGAGACAGAGTGAGGGAGGGAGGGAGAGATGAAGGGGAGGGGGTGAAGGGCGTGAGGATTGAGGGAGGGACGGTAAATTAGAGAGACAGTGTGAGGGAGGGAGAGAGATCGGGGGGTGGGGGGTGGAGGGCGTGAGGAATTGGGAGGGAGGGACGGTCAATTAGAAAGACAGTGTGAGGGAGGGAGAGAAATATGGGGGGGTGGGGTAAAGGGCGTGAGGAATGAGGGAGGGACGGTCAATTAGAGAGACAGTGTGAGGGAGGGAGAGAGAGATGGGGGAGGGGGGGTTGAAGGGCCTGAGGAATGAGGGAGGGACGATAAATTAGAGAGACAGTGTGAGGGAGGGAGAGAGAGATGGGGGAGAGGGGGGTTGAAGGGCGTGAGGAATGAGGGAGGGACGGTAAATTAGAGAGACAGTGTGAGGGAGGGAGACAGAGATGGGGGAGGGGGGGTTGAAGGGCGTAAGGAATGAGGGAGGGACGGTAAATTAGAGAGACAGTGTGAGGGAGGGAGAGAGAGATGGAGGGGGGGGGGTTGAAGGGCGTGAGGAATCAGGGAGGGACGGTCAATTAGAGAGACAGTGTGAGGGAGGGAGAGAGAGATGGGGGGGGGGGGGTGCAGGGCGTGAGGTATGAGGGAGGGACGGTAAATTAGAGCGACAGTGTGAGGAAGGGAGAGAGATAGAGGGGGGCGGGGTGGAGGGCGTGAGGAATGAGGGAGGGACGGTCAATTAGAGAGACAGTGGTAGGGAGGGAGAGAGAGTTGGGGGGCGGGGTGGAGGGCGTGAGGAATGAGGGAGGGACGGTCAATTAGAGGGAAAGTGCGAAGGAGGGAGAGAGAGATGGGGGGGGGGGGGGTTGAAGGGCGTGAGGAATGAGGGAGGGACGATCTATTAGAGAGACAGAGTGAGGGAGGGAGAGAGAGATGGAGCGGGGGTGGGTGAAGGGCGTGAGGAATGAGGGAGGGTCGGGCAATTAGAGAGACAGTGTGAGGGAGGGAGAGAGATAGGGGCGGGGGGGGGGGGGGGCTGAGGAATTGGGAGGGAGGGACGGTCAATTAGAGAGACAGTGTGAGGGAGGGATAGAGAGATGGGGGGGGGTAAAGGGCGTGAGGAATGAGGGAGGGACGGTCAATTAGAGAGAGAGTGTGAGGGAGGGAGAGAGAGATGGGGGAGGGGGGGTTGAAGGGCGTGAGGAATGAGGGAGGGACGATAAATTAGAGAGACAGTGTGAGGGAGGGAGAGAGAGATGGGGGAGGGAGGGGGGGGTTGAAGGGCGTGAGGAATGAGGGAGGGACGGTCAATTAGATGGACAGTGTGAGGGAGGGAGTGAGAGATGGGGGGTGGGTGCAGGGCGTGAGAAATGAGGGAGGGACGGTAAATTAGAGAGACAGTGTGAGGGAGGGACAGAGGGAGGGGGGGTGGGCGGGGAAGGTGAAGGGCGTGAGGAATGAGGGAGGGACGGTCAATTAGAGAGACAGTGTGAGGGAGGGAGAGAGATAGGGAGGGGGGTGCAGGGCGTGAGGAATTGGGAGGGAGGGACGGTCAATTAGAAAGACAGTGTGA
>OZ025250.1:29000191-29143537 GCA_964019135.1 Arenicola marina
TGTCTGAATAACTTAAGTACATACATTGAAGCTGTTCATGTGAGTTGTGTTTTGATTTGAATTGAATACCTAAAATATTAGTGTATATATTACTGTCATCTCTTGGTTGTTTATGTGTAACTGTATAACTTTAAAAATCACAATGTTGGGTGGCGCTAACGCCAGCGACCTTTAAGGTCTCCCGGCCAAGTCGACACTATTTGTCTCACTTCTCGTTTGTACTTACGTCATACTTGGTCAAATAAACGAATCTTGAATCTTGAATCTTACAAAACAAGCCTTACAAAACAAAGTCTTGCCAACAAATCGCAGGCCGTGCGGTAAGCGACGTTGTTGTATATGAAAACACCTTTTATATGTGTTTACACTCATACGCCTTTTAAATGTCTGTGTATCACCTTTAAATCTCTCTACGGGTCATAAACATTCAACGAGCTGGACTAGCAAGTTAGAAACGGCCAAATATTTGGCCCCGCTCCATGCTCATGTCCTATTCTAGGACGTAATAACTGGCCCCGCTCCATGCTCATGTCCTATTCTAGGGCGTAATATTTCGCCCCGCTCCATGCTCATGTCCTATTCTAGGACGTAATAACTGGCCCCGCTCCATGTTCATGCCCTATTCTAGGACGTAATAACTGGCCCCGCTCCATGCTCATGTCCTATTCTAGGGCGTAATATTTCGCCCCGCTCCATGCTCATGTCCTATTCTAGGACGTAATAACTGGCCCCGCTCCATGTTCATGTCCTATTCTAGGATGTAATATTTGGCCCCGCTCCATGCTCATGTCCTGTTCTAGGACGTAATATTTGGCCCCGCTCCATGCTCATGTCCTATTCTAGGACGTAATATTTGGCCCCGCTCCATGCTCATGTCCTATTCTAGGACGTAATATTTGGCCCCGCTCCATGCTCATGTCCTATTCTAGGACGTAATATTTGGCCCCGCTCCATGCTCATGTCCTATTCTAGGACGTAATATTTGGCCCCGCTCCATGCTCTTGTCCTGTTCTAGGACGTAATATTTGGCTCCGCTCCATGCTCATGTCCTATTCTAGGACGTAATATTTGGCCCCGCTCCATGCTCGTGTCCTATTCTAGGACGTAATATTTGGCCCCGCTCCATGCTCATGTCCTATTCTAGGACGTAATATTTGGCCCCGCTCCATGCTCATGTCCTATTCTAGGACGTAATATTTGGCCCCGCTCCATGCTCATGTCCTATTCTAGGACGTAATATTTGGCCCCGCTCCATGCTCATGTCCTATTCTAGGACGTAATATTTGGCCCCGATCCATGCTCATGTCCTATTCTAGGACGTAATATTTGGCCCCGATCCATGCTCATGTCCTATTCTAGGACGTAATATTTGGCCCCGCTCCATGTTCATGTCCTATTCTAGGACGTAATAATTGCCCCCGCTCCATGCTCATGTCCTATTCTAGGACGTAATAATTGCCCCCGCTCCATGCTCATGTCCTATTCTAGGACGTAATATTTGGCCCCGCTCCATGCTCATGTCCTATTCTAGGGCGTAATATTTGGCCCCGCTCCATGCTCGTGTTCTGTTCTAGGACGTAATATTTGGCCCCGCTCCATGCTCGTGTTCTATTCTAGGGCGTAATATTTGGCCCCGATCGTTTTCGAACTTACGGGTTCTGCTGATGTTTTGAGATAACGACAGTGTACCCCGAGTGTCGGTAAGCCGAGGAAGGCTCTATCTAATGTGACAGATAATTAAAATTGTTTTATTTTGTTATAATGAATGTCACAATAAGGACCAAAGACGGAACTCTTTGCTTGTCACGAAATGCGCCCGCGGTTTGTTTTCAATAACATGACCAGTCGTGATGCATGGTTATAATGGACGAGGTGACGACAGCGGCTAGTGTTTTAACCCGTCATGTGGGATAATGGTCGATATGTTTATTAGGTTTCCCGCATGATATTAACGGGTATTCTATTTTGATGGCGTAATATATAAAAGGATTTTTTTCAATTTTTTATCATTTATAATTTTCAATCATTTATTTAACGAGGTTCCCCTGAAAGGGATTGCCATATGGCAGAATCACCTCATCAAACATAACAATGAATAAATCAACATAAAATAACATAAAATACATGGTTTACCTCATAATGTGAAAGATGATAGATATAAAGTAATATATAATATGTAATTGTAAAATAATATAGAAGGAGTTATGGAGAGCTGGAAGCAAAGAGGCTTTTGGAAACGGAGTGGCGTGGGGAATGAGGCGGGGTGAGGCGTAGGGGGGATCACTGGCATTGGTGTCATGACGACGGGTATGGGGTGGGGGGTGGGCTACATTGGGGGGAAGTCAGAGTAGGGCGTCAGACGACGGAGTCACGGGCAACGGATGGAGGCATTATCAAGCCACGGTGGGGGAGAGGGGGGCAAAGGTGGAGGGGAGGGAGGTAGGGAAGGTGAGAGGTGGAGAGGAAGGGTGGGAGGGAGAGAGAGATCGGTGGGGGGGTGAAGGGCGTGAGGAATGAGGGAGCGAGGTTAAATTAGAGAGACAGTGTGAGGAAGGGAGAGAGATAGAGGGGGGGGGTGGAGGGCGTGAGGAATGAGGGAGGGACGGTCAATTAGAGAGACAGTGCGAAGGAGGGAGAGAGAGATGGGGGGGGGGGGGGTTGAAGGGCGTGAGGAATGAGGGAGGGCCGATCTATCAGAGAGACAGAGTGAGGGAGGGAGAGAGAGATGGAGGGGAGGGGGTGAAGGGCGTGAGGATTGAGGGAGGGACGGTCAATTAGAGAGCCAGTGTGAGGGAGGGAGAGAGATCGGGGGGTGGGGGGTGGAGGGCGTGAGGAATTGGGAGGGAGGGACGGTCAATTAGAAAGACAGTGTGAGGGAGGGAGAGAAATATGGGGGGGTGGGGTAAAGGGCGTGAGGAATGAGGGAGGGACGGTCAATTAGAGAGACAATGTGAGGGAGGGAGAGAGAGATGGGGGAGGGGGGGTTGAAGGGCCTGAGGAATGAGGGAGGGACGATAAATTAGAGAGACAGTGTGAGGGAGGGAGAGAGAGATGGGGGAGAGGGGGGTTGAAGGGCGTGAGGAATGAGGGAGGGACGGTAAATTAGAGAGACAGTGTGAGGGAGGGAGACAGAGATGGGGGAGGGGGGGTTGAAGGGCGTGAGGAATGAGGGAGGGACGGTAAATTAGAGAGACAGTGTGAGGGAGGGAGAGAGAGATGGGGGGGGGGTGCAGGGCGTGAGGTATGAGGGAGGGACGGTAAATTAGAGCGACAGTGTGAGGAAGGGAGAGAGATAGAGGGGGGCGGGGTGGAGGGCGTGAGGAATGAGGGAGGGACGGTCAATTAGAGAGACAGTGGTAGGGAGGGAGAGAGAGTTGGGGGGCGGGGTGGAGGGCGTGAGGAATGAGGGAGGGACGGTCAATTAGAGGGAAAGTGCGAAGGAGGGAGAGAGAGATGGGGGGGGGGGGTTGAAGGGCGTGAGGAATGAGGGAGGGACGATCTATTAGAGAGACAGAGTGAGGGAGGGAGAGAGAGATGGAGCGGGGGTGGGTGAAGGGCGTGAGGAATGAGGGAGGGTCGGGCAATTAGAGAGACAGTGTGAGGGAGGGAGAGAGATAGGGGCGGGGGGGGGCCTGAGGAATTGGGAGGGAGGGACGGTCAATTAGAGAGACAGTGTGAGGGAGGGATAGAGAGATGGGGGGGGGGTAAAGGGCGTGAGGAATGAGGGAGGGACGGTCAATTAGAGAGAGAGTGTGAGGGAGGGAGAGAGAGATGGGGGAGGGGGGGTTGAAGGGCGTGAGGAATGAGGGAGGGACGATAAATTAGAGAGACAGTGTGAGGGAGGGAGAGAGAGATGGGGGAGGGGGGGGGGGTTGAAGGGCGTGAGGAATGAGGGAGGGACGGTCAATTAGATGGACAGTGTGAGGGAGGGAGTGAGAGATGGGGGGGTGCAGGGCGTGAGAAATGAGGGAGGGACGGTAAATTAGAGAGACAGTGTGAGGGAGGGACAGAGGGAGGGGGGGTGGGCGGGGAAGGTGAAGGGCGTGAGGAATGAGGGAGGGACGGTCAATTAGAGAGACAGTGTGAGGGAGGGAGAGAGATAGGGAGGGGGGTGCAGGGCGTGAGGAATTGGGAGGGAGGGACGGTCAATTAGAAAGACAGTGTGAGGGAGGGAGAGAAATATGGGTGGGTGGGGTAAAGGGCGTGAGGAATGAGGGAGGGACGGTCAATTAGAGAGACAGTGTGAGGGAGGGAGAGAGAGATGGGGGAGGGGGGGTTGAAGGGCGTGAGGAATGAGGGAGGGACGATAAATTAGAGAGACAGTGTGAGGGAGGGAGAGAGAGATGGGGGAGGGGGGGGGGGGGGTTGAAGGGCGTGAGGAATGAGGGAGGGACGGTCAATTAGAGAGACAGTGTGAGGGAGGGAGTGAGAGATGGGGGGGGGGTGCAGGGGGTGATGAATGAGGGAGGGACGGTGTTAGAGAGACAGTGTGAGGGAGGGACAGAGGGATGGGGGGTGGGCGGGAGAGGTGAAGGGCGTGAGGTATGAGGGAGGGACGGTAAATTAGAGAGACAGTGTGAGGAATGGAGAGAGATAGAGGGGGGCGGGGTGGAGGACGTGAGGAATGAGGGAGGGACGGTCAATTAGAGAGACAGTGCGAAGGAGGGAGAGAGAGATGGGGGGGGGGTTGAAGGGCGTGAGGAATGAGGGAGGGACGATCTATTAGAGAGACAGAGTGAGGGAGGGAGAGAGAGATGGAGGGGGGTGGGGTGAAGGGCGTGAGGAATGAGGAAGGGGCGGGCAATTAGAGAGATAGTGTGAGGGAGGGAGAGAGATAGGGGCGGGGGGGGGGCCTGAGGAATTGGGAGGGAGGGACGGTCAATTAGAGAGACAGTGTGAGGGAGGGATAGAGAGATGTGGGTGGGGGGGTAAAGGGCGTGAGGAATGAAGAAGGGGTGGTCAATTAGAGAGAGAGTGTGAGGGAGGGAGAGAGAGATGGGGGGGGGAGGGGTGCAGGGCGTGAGGAATGAGGGAGGGACGGTAAATTAGAGAGACAGTGTGAGGGAGGGACAGAGGGATGGGGGGTGGGCGGGGGAAGTGAAGGGCGTGAGGAATGAGGGAGGGACGGTCAATTAGAGAGACAGTGAGGGAGGGAGAGAGATAGGGGGGGGGGCGGTGCAGGGCGTGAGGAATTGGGAGGGAGGGTCGGTCAATTAGAGAGCCAGTGTGAGGGAGGGAGAGAGATCGGGGGGGGGGCGGTGGGGGGCGTGAGGAATGAGGGAGGGACGGTCAATTAGAGAGACAGTGTGAGGGAGGGACAGAGGGATGGGGGGTGGGCGGGGGAGGTGAAGGGCGTGAGGAATGAGGGAGGGACGGTCAATTAGAGAGACAGTGTGAGGGAGGGAGAGAGATAGGGGGGGGGCGGTGCAGGGCGTGAGGAATTGGGAGGGAGGGACGGTCAATTAGAGAGCCAGTGTGAGGGAGGGAGAGAGATCGGGGGGGGGGTGGGGGGCGTGAGGAATTGGGAGGGTGGGACGGTCAATTAGAAAGACAGTGTGAGGGAGGGAGAGAAATATGGGGGGGTGCGGTAAAGGGCGTGAGGAATGAGGGAGGGACGGTCAATTAGAGAGACAGTGTGAGGGAGGGAGAGAGAGATGGGGGAGGGGGGTTGAAGGGCGTGAGGAATGAGGGAGGGACGGTAAATTAGAGAGACAGTGTGAAGGAGGGACAGAGGGATGGGGGGTGGGCGGGGGAGGTGAAGGGCGTGAGGAATGAGGGAGAGACGGTCAATTAGAGAGAGAGTGTGAGGGAGGGAGAGAGAGATGGGGGCGGGAGGGGTGCAGGGCGTGAGGAATGAGGGAGGGACGGTAAATTAGAGAGACAGTGTGAGGGAGGGACAGAGGGATGGGGGTGGGCGGGGGGGGGTGAAGGGCGTAAGGTATGAGGGAGGGGCGGTCAATTAGAGAGACAGTGTGAGGGAGGGAGAGAGAGATAGGGAAGGGGGGATTGAAGGGCGTGATGAATGAGGGAGGGACGGTCAATTAGAGAGACAGTGTGAGGGAGGGAGAGAGAGATAGGGAAGGGGGGATTGAAGGGCGTGATGAATGAGGGAGGGACGGTCAATGAGAGAGACAGTGTGAGTGAGGGACAGAGAGATAGGGAAGGGGGGATTGAAGGGCGTGATGAATGAGGGAGGGACGGTCAATTAGAGAGACAGTGTGAGGGAGGGACAGAGAGATAGGGAAGGGGGGTTGAAGGGCGTGATGAATGAGGGAGGGACGGTCAATTAGAGAGACAGTGTGAGTGAGGGAGAGAGAGATAGGGAAGGGGGGATTGAAGGGCGTGATGAATGAGGGAGGGACGGTCAATTAGAGAGACAGTGTGAGTGAGGGACAGAGAGATAGGGAAGGGGGGTTGAAGGGCGTGATGAATGAGGGAGGGACGGTCAATTAGAGAGACAGTGTGAGTGAGGGACAGAGAGATAGGGAAGGGGGGTTGAAGGGCGTGATGAATGAGGGAGGGACGGTCAATTAGAGAGACAGTGTGAGTGAGGGACAGAGAGATAGGGAAGGGGGGATTGAAGGGCGTGATGAATGAGGGAGGGACGGTCAATTAGAGAGACAGTGTGAGTGAGGGACAGAGAGATAGGGAAGGGGGGTTGAAGGGCGTGATGAATGAGGGAGGGACGGTCAATTAGAGAGACAGAGCGAGGGAGGGACAGAGAGATAGGGAAGGGGGGTTGAAGGGCGTGAGGAATGAGGGAGGGACGGTCAATTAGAGAGACAGTGTGAGTGAGGGACAGAGAGATAGGGAAGGGGGATTGAAGGGCGTGATGAATGAGGGAGGGACGGTCAATTAGAGAGACAGTGTGAGGGAGGGAGAGAGAGATAGGGAAGGGGGGATTGAAGGGCGTGATGAATGAGGGAGGGACGGTCAATTAGAGAGACAGTGTGAGGGAGGGAGAGAGAGATAGGGAAGGGGGGTGAAGTGAGTGAGGGATGGGGATAGCCGGAGAAGGGAAACGAGAGAGAGAGAGAGATGGGGTGGGGGTCAGATAGAGAGACTGAGGAAGGGGGGAAGGGAATAGCGGCACGAAGTGAATACGACAGGGGTAGAGGGTGTTGGGGGAGGGGGGGGGCAGGGGGGCGTGGAGTCGGCAGCTAAGGTATGGATAGACAGAGAGGATGAGGGGGCGCGGGGTGGGGGGATGGGGAAGGCTACCCGGAATGCCAGAGGGCGACGCCATTTGCCACGTGGAAGAAATATCGCTGCGGCAGAATGACGCGGAAAAAAAAACACGACACACAAAGCGGGTGTCTGACCTCTGTGACCTTGAACAAGACGCTGGCTCGCCCGATGGAAGTTTCAAGTTCCGGGGCGACAAGTAACGCGTTTGCCAACGCCCCTACCGGAGACACCAGGTATGAATGCGTAATGTGGGCCGATAGGGTAATGTGATGGGTGGCGGTTTTAATGGATGATTTAGGTGGTGGTGGACAGGGCTGGTGGTCCAGGTGAAAAAGAGTGATAATGTTGTGGGTGGGGGCAGGGGGTGGGAGGGGGGGGGGGACGGAGCAGGCGCGGTTGTGTAGGTGGCGGCTTGTGTCATTGGACACCTCGAAACACGTGGTCCAGAAGCGCTCGGTCACGGGTGCAGGGATAAGCCCGAGGCCGTCGTCCGTACAAGAGTCAGTCGTGCGATACCACGGCGACACACATGAAACGGTTGCACGAGTTAGATCGCCCCATTCGAAACACCTGCCCCGTCCGACGCGCAAGGCACTTCCTGCGCTAGATGTGAGCATCGACTTGGAGCATCAGCGCAGTGAACATTGACTTGATCTTGTGCGAAAAGTAACCAGATAAGTGATTTATTTATGAGTATTTATAAGTGTTCGCCATTGGTCGTGGGCAGAACAGTCAGAGAGACATACAGAGCAGACCCACTGGACACGTGTGGACATCCATGAGAGAGAGAAGGAGAGAGGTTGGTTTTAGCAGTTATCGTTACGGTCAGTGGTCATGTTGTGCAGGAACCACGGCAGGCGAGTGTTAGGGACCGTTTTACTCACAACCGATTAGCGTAATAATGAGAGTGAGAGAGCGGGATATTTATTAAAAAAAAGGCATGTATAATACCGAGCAATATTAGGTAGATGGAGAGGGAAACAGCGATACCGCTTAAAGTGTGGATGCAGATAAAGGGACGACACATTTGATAAAGAGAACAGATAAAGAAAGAGAGAGCAAAGGAGAAATAAAATGAAAAAAAAAACACCCCAGGAGGATAAAGACGGTAACGGGGAGGCCAAAGGGGTTAGGGAGGGGGGGGGGGGACACAATAGTAATGAGGAAGGCATATCGCATATGGATATCTAGAGAACGCGAGGGTGACAGGTCGAAAGCGACAGACAGACAGAGAGAGAGTGGGGGAGTGAGCGAGATACAAAAATCCAGGGGATCTAGAGAAAGACAGAGAGAGGGGAGTGTTGGGCGGGGGGAGGTGGGGGGGGTAGAGTGAGATAAGGAGAGACAGGTGGGTGAACACGGCAGAAAGCCCCACCGGGGAGATCGCGTACGCATGGCATGCCGTCATTACATGACAAGCGGATCGATGTCACAATACCTTACCCTTTTTTCCCCTTCTCGGGAAACCTGTCACGTGACATTAATTGATCACTTGCTTTTGCCCCTCGTGACAGACGTGGCGACAACTCTAGACTAGCAGAGATTTCGGACATCGAGAAGGGAGTCACTGTCGACTTGGGTCGAGTTGCGCAGTCGATGACGATTATTTGCTGTCCCCTCCACAGTCTCTGCCTGCGAGCCCCCCTCTCGCCCGTCAGCTCTTCTTGGGGTGGAGGACCGCATGGCAACGTAAACACACCAGCTCGTGGACTACACCGAGCAGAGGGGAAAAGCCGCGAGAAGCCGTCTGGAGCTGTGGGTGAATATGACCATTATATTGAGACAATGCCATCTGCTTTCTTTCGCCAAAAGATCCCTCGGGGGTACCCCCGTCCAAATTACTCACACTAGCCCGATTAAAAAAACGCTAGAAGAGGATAGTAAATCCCCGCTGAGAAGACGCCAGAGAGAGCCTGTCCTGCTAGGCCAGTGCTCCTCGCTAGAAAGGTCACGGCGTCCGTAGCGCATTTGGATTTTACCGCGAAAATGCGCGCGGGCAGGATTTATGCAGAAATAACCAATGGCCAGGGGCCGGGGGAAGAGTTCGCCGATCCGCCCGGGTCCCATAAATCCGCCTACAACTTGTGCCGTTGACTCGCTTATATTGGGATTATCTTATAGAAATGAAGTGTTATATTGAACTAATGACACTAGCTACAACGACCGCGAAAACAAATGTCCTTGATCATTTAACACACTTAAAATATACTTAAGTATGTCCATCAAGCGTTTTCTGTCAGATGTTTTTTGACATTCGGTATATGTATGTTTGTATGTATTATGGGTGAATTAAACGCTCGGGCTCAGGACTCAACAAAGCGATGGGTTCTCTCTAGTCTACTGAACGGGTCGTAACCAACACGTTGCAGATTACGATAATACTAGCAAATCAACCTGTCCTAGTTGTGGGGGGTGGGTGGGGGATTATACGGTACCAATAATACTAACTCTCCTAGCATCAAATAGCAAGTAATGCATGTAATAAAGAAATAAATGGGCGAATATGCTACAATCAAATATCAATGAAAAATATAAAGTTAGATAGATACGACTATATAAAGTTAGATAGATACGACTTATCTAATGGAAGACCGGTGTCCAATGGATGTCAGACATAAGGGCCGCATGGCACAAGGGCCGCGCGGAAGTTAGGGGGTTGAGGAAAACGGGGGTGTGGTGGGGGGGGGGGGGGAGGGGGCGGGGTGGTGGTGTGTCTGTGCGGAGGGGGATGTGTGTGGACGCAGTGTGCCGTGGCCAAGTACCGTGGCGGCGGACGCAAGGTGTGAATTGCAACTTGTAGTCTCTTATCGGCTTCCGTGTCGGGGTCTGGGACTGGGGCACAGTAGCGAGTCAATTAATTTGTAGCCTCTGTTATCTTCCTTTGATTTGGTATTCATTGCTCGATCACACTTTATATGATGCGCGGCTTCTGGTACTGGCATTAATTGCCGTCTTTGGTTGGCCTGGGCAAATGATAACCTGGGCTCGCGTTAGCATTCGCCAATAGCCATTTGGCGAGAAAATTCGGGATTTGGCGATAAGAACTTCCTGGACACTCGCCAAAATGGCGAATATAAAATTTCAACTACAAACACATTTTTATTCCTGTTTTTTCAACAAATATATTTGGCTAATTTTGGCTAATGTTTCTCCAGGGAATTAGCCAAATTGGCTAATGAACAAAACATCCTAGCGCGAGCCCAGATAACTTGTGCATGATCCGCGGCGTGTGCCAAGCGTGAATTGCAACTTGTAGTCTGGCTTCCGTGTCGGGGTCAGCAGGGAGTCAATTTTGGGGATCACAGGGTTTTGTGTGAGAATGCTTCCGTTGATATGTTATTATATGGATGTGTTTTTATGTATGGCTGCATGACTGACGTCTTCAACGTTTTGACATGGCTTCCATTACTTTTCATTGGTCGTCCCATTTGTTTGGCTTACTTATCATTTACCTTAAAATGGGGCCGAAACGAAATTTTCATCATTCGACATTCGACGGTGTCATGGCCGACTTATGTCTTCGGTGTAATACGGCAGTACGCCCACTTCAAGAGGGGCTGCAGTGTGACATATGCGAACACTGGCAGCACCGTACATGTGATAGCGGTGTAACGCGCATTCAGTATCTTGAGGCAGTCCGTGTTGGCCACATCGAATGGACGTGCGTCGTCTGTGCCGACCTCCCTCCCGCCGCCGACCGACCTCAAGCTGCTGATTTTGCCGCCGATGTCCCTCGCCCGGCCGAACTTCTAGCCGCAGACCTCCCTGATGGTGCCGATTTTCGGGCCGCCGACCTCCCTGCCGACCTCCCTGCCGGACTTCCCGCCGACCTCCCTGCCGACCTCCCTGCCGGACTTCCCGCCGACCTCCCTGCCGGACTTCCCACCGACCTCCCTGCCGGACTTCCCGCCGACCTCCCTGCCGGACCCTCCGCCGACCTCCCTGCCGGACTTTCTGCCGACCTCCCTGCCGGACTTCCCGCCGACCTCCCTGCCGGCCTTCCCGCCGACCTCCCTGCCGGACTTCCCGCCGACCTCCCTGCCGGACTTCCCGCCGACCTCCCTGCCGGACTTCTCGCCGACCTCCCTGCCGGACTTCCCGCCGACCTCCCTGCCGGACTTCCCGCCGACCTCCCTGCCAGACTTCCCGCCGACCTCCCTGCCGACCTCCCTGCCGGACTTCCCGTCGACCTCCCTGCCGGACTTCCCGCCGACCTCCCTGCCGGACTTCCCGCCGACCTCCCTGCCGGACTTCCCGCCGACCTCCATGCCGGACTTCCCGCCGACCTCCCTGCCGGCCTTCCCGCCGACCTCCCTGCCGGCCTTCCCGCCGACCTCCCTGCCGAACTTCCCGCCGACCTCCCTGCCGGACTTCCCGTCGACCTCCCTGCCGGACTTCCCGCCGACCTCCCTGCCGGACTTCCCGCCGACCTCCCTGCCGGACTTCCCGCCGACCTCCCTGCCGACCTCCCTGCCGGACTTCCCGCCGACCTCCCTGCCGGACTTCCCGCCGACCTTCCTGCCGGACTTCCCGCCGACCTCCCTGCCGGCCTTCCCGCCGACCTCCCTGCCGGACTTCCCGCCGACCTCCCTGCCGGACTTCCCGCCGACCTCCATGCCGGACTTCCCGCCGACCTCCCTGCCGGCCTTCCCGCCGACCTCCCTGCCGGCCTTCCCGCCGACCTCCCTGCCGGACTTCCCGCCGACCTCCCTGCCGGACTTCCCGTCGACCTCCCTGCCGGACTTCTCGCCGACCTCCCTGCCGGACTTCCCGCCGACCTCCCTGCCGGACTTCCCGCCGACCTCCCTGCCGGACTTCCCGCCGACCTCCCTGCCGACCTCCCTGCCGGACTTCCCGCCGACCTCCCTGCCGGACTTCCCGCCGACCTCCCTGCCGGACTTCCCGCCTACCTCCCTGCCGGACCCTCCGCCGACCTCCCTGCCGGACTTCCCGCCGACCTCCCTGCCGGACTTCCCGCCGACCTCCCTGCCGGCCTTCCCGCCGACCTCCCTGCCGGACTTCCCGCCGACCTCCCTGCCGGACTTCCCGCCGACCTCCCTGCCGGACTTCTCGCCGACATCCCTGCCGGACTTCCCGCCGACCTCCCTGCCGGACTTCCCGCCGACCTCCCTGCCGGACTTCCCGCCGACCTCCCTGCCGGACTTCCCGCCGACCTCCCTGCCGGACTTCCCGCCGACCTCCCTGCCGGACTTCCCGCCGACCTCCCTGCCGGACTTCCCGCCGACCTCCCTGCCGGCCTTCCTGCCGACCTCCTTGCCGGCCTTCCCGCCGACCTCCCTGCCGACCTTCCCGCCGACCTCCCTGCCGGCCTTCCCGCCGACCTCCCTGCCGGACTTTCCGCCGACCTCCCTGCCGAACTTCCCGCCGACCTCCCTGCCGGACTTTCCGCCGACCTCCCTGCCGGCCTTCCCGCCGACCTCCCTGCCGGACTTCCCGCCGACCTCCCTGCCGGACTTCCCGCCGACCTCACTGCCGGCCTTCCCGCCGACCTCCCTGCCGGACTTCCCGCCGACCTCCCTGCCGGACTTCCCGCCGACCTCCTTGCCGGCCTTCCCGCCGACCTCCCTGCCAGCCTTCCTGCCGACCTCCTTGCCGGCCTTCCCGCCGACCTCCCTGCCGGACTTCCCGCCGACCTCCCTGCCGGACTTCCCGCCGACCTCCCTGCCGGACTTCCCGCCGACCTCCCTGCCGGAGCCTCCGCCGACCTCCCTGCTGGACTTCCCGCCGACCTCCCTGCCGGCCTTCCCGCCGACCTCCCTGCCGGACTTCCCGCCGACCTCCCTGCCGGACTTCCCGCCGACCTCCCTGCCGGACTTCCCGCCGACCTCCCTGCCGGACTTCCCGCCGACCTCCCTGCCGGACTTCCCGCCGACCTCCCTGCCGGACTTCCCGCCGACCTCCCTGCCGGACTTCCCGCCGACCTCCCTGCCGGACTTCCCGCCGACCTCCCTGCCGGACTTCCCGCCGACCTCCCTGCCGGCCTTCCGGCCGACCTCCCTGCCGGACTTCCCGCCGACCTTCCTGCCGGACTTCCCGCCGACCTCCCTGCCGGACTTCCCGCCGACCTCCCTGCCGGACTTCCCGCCGACCTCCCTGCCGACCTCCCTGCCGGACTTCCCGCCGACCTCCCTGCCGGACTTCCCGCCGACCTCCATGCCGGACTTCCCGCCGACCTCCCTGCCGGCCTTCCCGCCGACCTCCTTGCCGGCCTTCCCGCCGACCTCCCTGCCGGCCTTCCCGCCGACCTCCCTGCCGGCCTTCCCGCCGACCTCCCTGCCGGACTTCCCGCCGACCTCCCTGCCGGACCCTCCGCCGACCTCCTTGCCGGCCTTCCCGCCGACCTCCCTGCCGGCCTTCCCGCCGACCTCCCTGCCGACCTTCCCGCCGACCTCCCTGCCGGCCTTCCCGCCGACCTCCCTGCCGGACTTCCCGCCGACCTCCCTGCCGGACCCTCCGCCGACCTCCCTGCCGGACTTCCCGCCGACCTCCCTGCCGGACTTCCCGCCGACCTCCCTGCCGGCCTTCCCGCCGACCTCCCTGCCGGACTTCCCGCCGACCTCCCTGCCGGACTTCCCGCCGACCTCCCTGCCGGACTTCTCGCCGACCTCCCTGCCGGACTTCCCGCCGACCTCCCTGCCGGCCTTCCCGCCGACCTCCCTGCCGGACTTCCCGCCGACCTCCCTGCCGGACTTCCCGCCGACCTCCCTGCCGACCTCCCTGCCGGACTTCCCGCCGACCTCCCTGCCGGACTTCCCGCCGACCTCCCTGCCGGACTTCCCGCCGACCTCCCTGCCGGACCCTTCGCCGACCTCCCTGCCGGACTTCCCGCCGACCTCCCTGCCGGACTTCCCGCCGACCTCCCTGCCGGCCTTCCCGCCGACCTCCCTGCCGGACTTCCCGCCGACCTCCCTGCCGGACTTCCCGCCGACCTCCCTGCCGGACTTCTCGCCGACCTCCCTGCCGGACTTCCCGCCGACCGCCCTGCCGGACTTCCCGCCGACCTCCCTGCCGGACTTCCCGCCGACCTCCCTGCCGGACTTCCCGCCGACCTCCCTGCCGGACTTCCCGCCGACCTCCCTGCCGGACTTCCCGCCGACCTCCCTGCCGGACTTCCCGCCGACCTCCCTGCCGGCCTTCCCGCCGACCTCCTTGCCGGCCTTCCCGCCGACCTCCCTGCCGACCTTCCCGCCGACCTCCCTGCCGGCCTTCCCGCCGACCTCCCTGCCGGACTTTCCGCCGACCTCCCTGCCGGACTTCCCGCCGACCTCCCTGCCGGCCTTCCCGCCGACCTCCCTGCCGGACTTCCCGCCGACCTCCCTGCCGGACTTCCCGCCGATCTCCTTGCCGGCCTTCCCGCCGACCTCCCTGCCGGCCTTCCTGCCGACCTCCTTGCCGGCCTTCCCAACGACCTCCCTGCCGGACTTCCCGCCGACCTCCCTGCCGGACTTCCCGCCGACCTCCCTGCCGGACTTCCCGCCGACCTTCCTGCCGGACTTCCCGCCGACCTCCCTGCCGGACTTCCCGCCGACCTCCCTGCCGGACTTCCCGCCGACCTCCCTGCCGGACTTCCCGCCGACCTCCCTGCCGGACTTCCCGCCGACCTCCCTGCCGGACTTCCCGCCGACCCGCTTGTTGGCGATTTGGGGCCCTACGCGTTGCCTGAGAGATGGCAAGAAATTGACCAACCGGACCCACGCCCCCCTCCGGCAGTGCGTCCGGCAGAGAATGACGTTCTCACGTATCAGATTGTACCCGGTGGCACAGCAAAACGCAAGGTAATATAACTTTGAGAGTTCTACTTCGACCAAATTTCAGATGTAATTATTTGTTTGCAGAGCATTATCAGATTTATGATTTGTTTGTAGACCATTATCAGATTTATGATTTGTTTGTAGACCATTATCAGATTTATGATTTGTTTGTAGACCCTTATCAGATTTATGATTTGTTTGTAGACCGTCATTATACCACATCATATATGATATGCCTTGTTCCTCTTCATTTTATATCATTGATTTACTTGTTCTACCGAATCTGCCCCTGCACCCGACTCTGCCTTATCTGCCCAGCCGCTAATCCCCTGCCGCACCCGCCTACCCGAAGCACGCCCCCCTACCCCCCCCCCCCCCCCCCGCGCTCCTCCACTCCTTGTAGGGGGTGGGGAAATCGAAATCGCGATGTCAGGCATAAGGGCCGCATGGCACAAGGGCCGCGCGGAAGTTAGGGGGTTGAGGAAGACGGGGGTGTGGTGGGAGGGGGGTGGGGGGAGCGGGGTGGTGGTGTGTGTGTGCGAAGGGGGATGTGTGTGGACGCAGTGTGCCGTGGCCAAGTACCGTGGCGGCGGACGCAAGGTGTGAATTGCAACACTGGTGGGGAGATCGCGCGGCCCTCGTGCCGCGCGGCCTTTACGGCCGTACACCTGTCCAATGACGACGAGTGAAAATCCGCCCTGATGGAATCCAGAGAAATAAGCCGTATATCCAACGGGATGAATGATCCATAATGAAATCCAATATGAAAGTGAATGGTCAATCCAGATGATGATGCGGCAAGTAAATGATGACAAAATGCGAATCAAGCACAAATATGTGAAAGAATGCAAAATCGCTGCCCGAAATCAGCAAGACCGGTTTCGTCACAAAGACTTCTTCAGTTGCTGACAAATTGTCTTAAGGGTCTACCTTGGACCTCGTAGTTATATCGTCGATCCTGGAGTACTAGAGTGGGGATTAGCTGGGCTATTGTAACAGGTAGACCAATTAGCGTGTCGCTCCAGTGGCTGGCTGGACGGCTCGCACCCTCTGCTGGGGTGTTATCGGTCAGAAGCGATTAATACAGGATACTAAGAAAATTTCAAAACGTCAGAGATTTCCTAGCCAACCCGTCTAGCCCAAGGTCATTGGCATAATGAGGAAGGTGTTATCTAAAAGTTGTTAGGAGAGGCGTCGCCGGTGACCAGTTAAATAGCGCCGTCCCTGGCTCACCATAAAGCTGGTGTTATTTATTTTTACGATGTCTGTTAGATAAGCTATTATATAAAGAGGATATAGGATGAGGTATAACAATGAGTGTGCTTTCCTGAAGCAGACCCTCGGGCAGCTACAGCGATATGATTGGGTGTGGTTTTTACTGGAGATATGTGCAATCACCTATGTAGAGCTCCAGGAGACAATCTGTGTAATGGTGTTATGCAATCATTTTAGTTTCGAACTTCCCTTAATTTCTCGTGCCTAGAATACGCCGTGATAAGGTTAAAGTCAAACTCATTATACTCGTCATTCGATTGTAGTTCTTTGATGTGTTTCTTTATTATATGAGCTGTGATACTGGCCGTTTTACTAAAGGGTATTACCAATGGTAGAGTCTTCTGGCTAAGTGGGGCTTTTAATGTAAATGTTTTAGCATTAAAGTACCATAAAAGTATTAAGGTTCTCAATCCAATAAGTTTCCCGTTTAGTCTCTCCAATTTAGTTAGAGTTGGGGAAGACTGGTCGCTTACTTGTTCTATAGGAATCAAGATATAGTGGTCTGATTGTAAACAAGTTTACATTAACTGATTATATACAAGTTTATTTTAAATGATTGTAGACAAGTTTACATTAACTGATTATATGCAAGTTTACATTAACTCCTATTATACAAGTTTGCACAAAGGGACATTGTAAAGGTTATATCAACTTATCTTATGCAAGTTTACATTAACATTAATATAATATTCACTGATGACACTTTAGTTAAAGAAAATTGATATTACTCAAGTTTATATTAGCTGATATTTTATAAGTTTGCAACCACAGGTAACGCCAGTTTTTGTCCATGCAATAACTAAATTTACATTAACGGATATTATGCCAAATTATATTAACGGATATTATGCCAAATTATATTAACGGATATTATGCCAAATTATATTAACGGATATTATGCCAAATTATATTATCATGTATTCTACATGTTCACGTTAACTGATATCATACACTTTAACATTTAACTGATATTTTATTCAAATTAAAGGTAAGTGATATCAAATAAGTTTTCATATTAAACGATAATATATAAGTTTGCATCACCTTGCAATATATTTTATATGTAAGCGTTACCTGATAACATCCACTTTAATATTTAACTGATATTTTTCAAGTTAAAGCTAAGGGATATCATATAAGTTTACATTGACCGATAATATATAAGTTTGCATCCAGTGGCAAGATCGGTATATTTTGAACCAAGGATCTGACATGGTAACGCATGGTAATCTTTCAGTATTTTTCAGGGGCCGGCGCGACAGGTCAGTGGGCTAGAGTGCTCGCATTGAGTGCTCTGGTCATCTGAGAGCCTAACGGTGCGTGGGTCGGTGGTTCGAGCCCTGCTGTGGCCATGTCTGTGTGGTCGCAGGATAAAGATCCCATATCTTTCTTCGTAAAGAGTAGGGGGTTACCCCCGGAGACATGTCTCCACTCTCCCTTCTTTCTCTCATTGACGCGATATGACCAAAAGTGGCTAAAGCGTCCTGAATAACCAACCAACCAACCAATCAATATTTTTCAATGCAGGTATGGACCCCACGAGGCCGTAGCCACCTTGATTGGATAGGTTTGCAGGATCAGTGATTCAGGGCGAAGGGCAGGCACTGTGGTCCGTCCCCCCATGATGAGTGGTCCCACAGGAGAGCCTTTCCCGTGCATATGGCACCTGTGCCAACTTGCCGATGAAGCTGTACCGACGTCCCGTCACCATAAGACCCCTGTCCCACGCCGCGTTACCTACGGCAACGCCTCACGCGCCGTAGCGACCAACCAGAGCAGTGTCATGGCATCACCGGACTACTTCGAGGCGGCGGAGGGGTTAATGGACACGGTGGATGCGTGTCTCTACGCGGAGAAGGTGCTCATGACGAAGGTGGTGGTGGGGTTGTGCGCGGTTGGGGTGGCGGGACATGTAGTGACCATGGCGATCTTGGTGGCGCGGCTGGTGCGCCACTACAGACAGGCCTCGACCCCCGCCCACACCGTCGCCATCACCGATATCGTCGGTCTTCTTGCGCTCACGGTGTCGAACCTCCTACTCTGCGTCGCCATCTTGCCCTACGGCTGGACCAGCTTCGGTCAATACGTCTTCACGTCCTTGACCTTCACGGCGTATTATCGGCAGTACGAAAGCGTCATCATTAACTCATTCGTCATGACGAGCACGTGGTTGACGGTTGCCATGACGACGAACCGTTACCTGCACCTATGTCACCCGTTGTGGGGATTACGGTACTGCGGCCCTTGCTTCATGAAGGTCTCCATGTGCCTCGTGCTATTCTTCAGCGTTCTCTTCAATCTACCCCTCTGCTGGAGTTACGAGATGCGCCAATGCACATGCGCAGTCAATAACAACTTCACACCCATGTACTCCTTGGACGAAGGTTTGTTGCCGATGTATCCGCGGCTCGAGAGCGCGTATAACTGGACCTATTTCGTACTGGGAATCTGTACGCCGTTGCTGGTATTGGCGTACACCACACAGGGGATCGTACGCGCTCTGCGGCGTACCACGCAATTGCCCTCCACCCTCTGGCGAAACAAACCGCGCGGGAACCGGAAACTCATCACCCAGACCCTCGTGGCCTTGGTCGTACTTCACCTGTCCTTGACCTCGCCGTCGGAGCTGGTCAAGTTCATGAGGCGTTTCTTGCCCGGGACCCCGTTTCGGTCGGTCGAGGAGGAGACGAGAGTGGCGATGTACAACCTGTCGATGACTGTGGGCAACACTCTTCAGGCCCTTCACTTCTCCGGCAGCTTCCTGCCGTACCTGATCCTGGACAAGAACGTCCGACGACTCTTTCAGACGGGGAGGCCCGCCACCGGCAGAGGGCGGGACCGAGGCTGGAGCGGAGACCTTAATCACTCGCAGCGCCAGTCGCACCGCGGCGGCTCGGGGATGACGTCAGAGGGTTACGCCTCGGATTCGGCCAGGCTGCCCACCGAGTTCACAACGCACTCTTAATGACTAATTGAGATGTGTACCAGGATGGCCGACAGATGCTCTACAAATTTGGCTGACCGATGGCTTATCGGGATGGCCAATGAAGACGGCCGGCAGATGGCTTAGCAAGATGGTCTAGCATGATGGCTTAGCAAGATGGTCTAGCATGATGGCCTACAAAGATGGCCTACAAAGATGGCCTAGCAAGACGGCCTAGCAAGACGGCCTAGCATGATGGCCTAGCAAGATGGTCTAGCATGATGACCTACAAAGATGATCTAGCATGATGGCCTAGCAAGACGGCCTAGCAAGATGGCTTAGCATGATGGCCTAGCAAGACGGCCTAGCAAAATCGTCTAACATGATGGCCTAGCAAGATGGTCTAGCATGATGGCGTAAGAAGATGGCCTATCGATATGTAAAAATTATCTGTCAGAATATTTCTGATTTCTTTATTTATTTCTTCTCTAATCCCCGTGTGATGCGTAGTAGAATTTTTGCGTGAGTTTTTTTTCGACGAAGGGCGTTGCATCAAGTAATTACATGACAGCGCTGCGGATACAGGACAAGAAGGAAGTCATCAAAACATAAATTGTATTCAGTTCATCTACATTGATATACTGAGGGCTATTTGAATTTTACATACTATACATACTATGAACTGCTACTTATAGTGTACAGTACGCTAACAATAAATATGTTAATACATAAAAGTATGATACATGTATAAAGTTGTTTGCAATCCGCCATCTTGGGGCGTGAATATCTGATTTATGTTATTCGCTACGAATTCGTAAAGATAAGCTGGCTCGCCCGCAGCTTGTTTCCTGGCAAGAAAACAGAACACAATGTATGGAATTGGAAAGGGCAAATTTATTCGCCGAGTCAGAAAGACACTACATGACAAGGAAATTGTCAAATAAATTAAATAAAAGTGGCGGAACACTTCGCCACTAACTGGCGGAACACTTCGTCAGTAATTGGCGGAACGCATCGCCAATAAACGTGAATAGACCACGTGACCCTATTATGGGTTGGCGTAACCAATTGCCATGTATTGTATGAAGGCGAAACACATCGCCCTGTACGAAGGCGGAACACATCGCCATGTACGTAGGTGGCACACATCGGCATGTACGTATGCCAAATACATTATCCAAATATATATTGACTGATCACCTTAGAATTGGTAAAAGTGGATATGCTGACAATACGTGGTAAATTTTGCACGTTTAAGTAAAAGCGAAATTAAAAATTAATTAAGACCACTCAGAATTAATGTGTTGGCCTAAAATTGACATATCATTTTTAGTCCGCTTGAGTTACCACGTACTAAATTTTCAATTGAGCTGATTACTCTTATCGTTAAGCCAGGAAAGGTGAGGGGACATCCGCCATGCTCACAAATATAAAAATAGCATGCATTAAGTTTCAAATTTGAATACCTTGGTACATATATAATTGGGATTTATTCCCAATCGCAATCCCTCAGTAGAGAACCAAAAAGAATTGGAGAAAACTTCCATTAAAATGAACAAATTTCTAGATTTATACTTGGTCGGGAGATTTACTAACATTGATTAAAACTTCGTATGGTCGCTTTCATGCTAGCCACTGGAATTCGTATACGTAATGTAGCTTTCTATTGTGTTGAAAGCTGGGGGTATCGAAAGTATGATAGCATTTACAAATAAGGTTCAGAAAAACAAGGAACAGTGGTCATTCATTTCCTTAAATATTAAGTTATCTGTTAATCAAATAATTCTACGTCAGTTTATTACGAAAGTTCATAAATAGAAGAATTGTATGGTATAAATCATACTATACTTATCAATTTAATAATTCCTCGAGTAGTGATAAAAACTGAAATGCAAGCAAAACTTATTGTAAAGGAGGCGGTGGGGAGGAGGAGGTAACCTCGTGAGCAGCTGTTGTCCGAATGACCGACTGGGTAGAACTTCTTGCCGCCAGCCAGCAGCCGGTCTCTCATTGGTTGACTTCAGTAAACAACGGATTGCTAGACGCGTCAACGTGGAAGAGTCCATTCTTGTTTCTGTACTGGAGGGGGGTTTTGTTTCCTTACCGGGCTAAATAACATCTTCGCGAACACATAAACTTAACTCTGAATTTCAGAATTGTTTTTTACTTTTAAATCTCCGCATTCTCGAGGTTCACTGAACTCTATAGTATGCAGTCCTTACGGAGTATAGAACAGTCCATGTCGTTCACACGTCTTGTCCCTGGGATATTCACCTTTTAAATTTGCTATCGGTCCACGAATTCATGCTGGTTTGCGTTACGATAACGATCACTTTTGTCTGATGAAAGCTTCTTTTTCGCTTACTACAAACACCGATATCCTAACCACAACCCTGAGATTACTTAAGGAATTTGAAAGGAGGCCTGGTGGGGGGGGGGGGGGGGGGGAGTCCACTCCGCCTCAGATAGCGTTCTTCCACAAAATGGGGGTCCCCTCCGATGGCCTAAATGGACCCCCTCCCCCCACCACCACCCGCTCCTGGATCCGCACCGGTATAAGTATCGATGACATGGGTCGCCATTATACATGAGGCCAGCTTGGCGAGCGTCCTGCAGCGCAAACTCTAATGACAGTAGGATGGTTTGGGAGCAGTGTCGAGTGTCGCCTTTTCAAAATTGTCAGTGTCAAATGTCGATTTTTGACGACGTACCTTGTCGCTATTGTGTCGTTTTTGGTTCTTTTGAAATGCCACTAGCGGCGTCGATGTCGCTTTTTCAGATCCGCAGTGTCGGAATTTGGGGGTCAATGTCGAATGTCGATTCCTCAAATATGCCTGTGTCGCGTGTCGCCCGAGCCCCTGGCAATACATGTCGGTTGTCACACACTCTGCAGAATAGCTTTGAATAATTATCCTTTCAGACCTGCGCCATTTTGTCCACATCCGGTTCCGGTTACTGCGGGACATTTTCATTTTTGCTACGTATCATGCATGAACCTTAATACATTTTAAGTAGAGTTAACTGATCAAACCACAGTATAACGGCGGTAAAGAGAAGCCATGTGCTGGGGGGGTCGCACAATGGCTCGCAAACCCTCGAACCCAGGCACGCTGCCTGAAAGGAGCCTTATACCAACAGACCACGCAATGGAGACTCAGTAAACACTGGTTCGGAAACTACAATCCACATAAATACCAGTATTCCTCACATCCGTAACGTGATGAAATCGATTTTGATTTTGCAAAACTGTTCCATGGACCGTGACCGACAAAAAGAGTGGCGCGAATAGATTTCGCTCAGCGCTCGCGGCGGTGGTTTGTGGTACTAAACGAAATGGAGAATGTCAGATGAAAGCTTTAATGCAGACGTCATGTCTTAGATTCGTGCCATTGATGACCTTTGACCCCATGAAACCCGGTCATTCACCCGACACGATATATGTGTCTATCGTTTGAAAAGATAAGTGCTTCCATTATGATGACCTTCGATCGTCTGACTTCCGAGAAAGGTGACCGGTTTCTCAGAATTCCCCGCTGGGATTCTGCTCACACAGCTAACACGCCGGTAGCTCCGGGGACAGTCTGGCTAGCAGGAACATAACTTCTAATGGAGACTTAATAAACATTGTACCTGGAACTAAATAAAGATAAATATTCTTCACATCCGTAATTGCTACAATATCTATTTTGCTTTTGTGAAACTGAACGATGGGCTGTGACCATAGTTTAATCCACAAACGGTTAGTTTTTAACGAAAACGAAGTATACTTTTAGTGCATTTTAGTGCTTTGGTGCAACAGAAGTTTTTCTCGAAGTAATATGTAACTAATGCAAAATAATACATAATAATCACACATGATGGCCAATGGCGTAGCCAGGAACCTGAACAAGTGTACGCACCTGAAATGAAAAAAAATACTCCCGAACAACAGGATTGCACGTACATGCACATCCCAATGTGTACGCACGCGCGTACGTGCGTACAGCTAGCTACGCCCCTGGGGCCGTATTCATAATCCCCTCGTAAGTTACGCACGAAAAGTGCATTTTGGTTATAGCCTCGCAATTAAGCTGTTTCTGGTGGTGTTCTTGATTAAGAGATCCTCTTCAATATAACTTTATCGCTTTCTTAATTCAGAAATCTAATTATTGTGTGACCAAGATTGCATTTCGAACAATATAGTCGCTCGACAATTCTTCCACTTAGCGCTAAGTCTAGTGGCGTAGCCCAAGTGGCAATTATGAAAACGGCCCCTAACCATACACATTAATACACGGGTCTTTCACGGGTGCCTTGCATTTCTCAGTTAGCTCTGGACAGCTTGCAAACCATAACCAATGGAAAAGTAGAGATCGCCAACCACATAGTTGAAAATGTAGGAAAGGTTCAGACTACACGAACAATGCAGTAAAACAGGTAGGAAAGTATTCGAATGCGAAACTGCGAAGTTGTGAAAACAGGATATGATTGACAATAAAATGCCTGTCAATGAATCTATGATGCTTAGCAGAATTGCATCATAACGCAGCATGTAGCTAGACAGGTTTCACGAACTGACGCACTCCAAACACGCAAATCTAAATGGTTACATTATGATCGAAGCAATGACCAGTTTTACCGTTCGGGATTAATCAAATCTTGCAAAAAACAACATGTACACGAGCAGTACAATTCAACGGATATTTATGTATCACCGATTATTGCAATTCGAATGCTCTCACACCATACACCTGGTGAAGTTGACTGGCACGATGTTTGGGTTGAGGGAGGACACGTCCATTAAACGGCATGAACAGCACCGCTCAGAAAACTGGGTGGTGGTGAGGGGTGTAATTTATTATATTTTTGGAATATGTTTTAGTAACGACATCCTTACCGACCTCCAGGTCCCTGTCCACCGCCCTCCAGGCCCCTGTCTACCGCCCTCCATGCCCCTGTGTACCGCCCTCCAGGCCCCTGTCTACCGCCCTCCAGGCCCCTGTCTACCGCCCTCCAGGCCCCTGTCTACCGCCCTCCAGGCTCCTGTCTACCGCCCTCCAGGCCCCTGTCTACCGCCCTCCAGGCCCCTGTCTACCGCCCTCCAGGCCCCTGTCTACCGCCCTCCATGCCCCTGTGTAACGCCTTCCAGGCCCCTGTCTACCGCCCTCCAGGCCCCTGTCTACCGCCCTCCAGGCCCCTGTTTACCGCCCTCCAGGCTCCTGTCTACCGCCCTCCAGGCCCCTATCTACCGCCCTCCAGGCCCCTGTCTACCGCCCTCCAGGCCCCTGTCTACCGCTCTCCAGGCCCCTGTCTACCGCCCTCCAAGCCCCTGTCTACCGCCCTCCAGGCCCCTGTCTACCGCCCTCCAGGTCCCTGTCTACCGCCCTCCAGGACCTGTCTACCGCCCACCAGGCCCCTGTGTACCGCCCTCCAGGCCCCTGTCTACCGCCCTCCAGGCCACTGTCTACCGCCCTCCAGGCCCCTGTCTACCGCCCTCAAAGCCCCTGTCTACCGCCCTCCAGGCTTCTGTCTACCGCCCTTCAAGGCCCCTGTCTACCGCCCTCCAGGCTCCTGTCTACCGCCCTCCAGGCCCCTGTCTACCGCCCTCCAGGCCCCTGTCTACCGCCCTCCAGGCCCCTGTCTACCGCCCTCCAGGCCCCTATCTACCGCCCTCCAGACTCCTGTCTACTGCCCTCCAGGCCCCTGTCTACCGCCCTCCAGGCCCCTGTCTACCGCCCTCAAAGCCCCTGTCTACCGCCCTCCAGGCTCCTGTCTACCGCCCTCCAGGCCCCTGTCTACCGCCCTCCAGGCTCCTGTCTACCGCCCTCCAGGCCCCTGTCTACCGCCCTCCATGCCCCTGTCTACCGCCCTCCAGGCTCCTGTCTACCGCCCTCTAGGCCCCTGTCTACTGCCCTCCAGGCCCCTATCTACCGCCCTCCAGGCTCCTGTCTACCGCCCTCCAGGCCCCTGTCTACCGCCCTCCATGCCCCTGTTTATCGCCCTCAAAGCCCCTGTCTACCGCCCCCCAGGCCCCTGTCTACCACCCTCCAGGCCCCTGTCTACCGCCCTCCAGGCTCCTGTCTACCGCCCTCCATGCCCCTGTCTACCGCCCTCCAGGCTCCTGTCTACCGCCCTCCAGGCCCCTGTCTACCACCCTCCAGGCCTCTGTCTACCGCCCTCCAGGCTCCTGTCTACCGCCCTCCAGGCCCCTGTCTACCGCCCTCCAGGCCCCTGTCTACTGCCCTCCAGGCCCCTATCTACCGCCCTCCAGGCTCCTGTCTACCGCCCTCCAGGCCCCTGTCTACCGCCCTCCAGGCCCCTGTTTATCGCCCTCAAAGCCCCTGTCTACCGCCCTCCAGGCTCCTGTCTACCGCCCTCCAGGCCCCTGTCTACCGCCCTCCAGGCTCCTGTCTACCGCCCTCCAGGCCACTGTCTACCGCCCTCCATGCCCCTGTCTACTGCCCTCCAGGCCCCTGTCTACCGCTCTTCAGGCCCCTGTCTACCGCCCTCCAAGCCCCTGTCTACCGCCCTCCAGGCCGCTGGCTACCGCCCTCCAGGCCCCTGTCTACCGCCCTCCAGGCCCCTGTCTACCGCCCTCCAGGCCCCTGTCTACCGCCCTCCAGGCCCCTATCTACCGCCCTCCAGGCTCCTGTCTACCGCCCTCCAGGCCCCTGTCTACCGCCCTCCAGGCCCCTGTCTACCGCCTTCAAAGCCCCTGTCTACCGCCCTCCAGGCTCCTGTCTACCGCCCTCCAGGCCCCTGTCTACCGCCCTCCAGGCTTCTGTCTACCGCCCTCCAGGCCCCTGTCTACCGCCCTCCATGCCCCTGTCTACCGCCCTCCAGGCCCCTGTCTACCGCCCTCCAGGCCCCTGTCTACCGCCCTCCAGGCCCCTGTCTACCGCCTTCCAGGCCCCTGTCTACCGCCCTCCATGCCCCTGTCTACCGCCCTCCAGGCTCCTGTCTACCGCCCTCCAGGCCCCTGTCTACCGCCCTCCAGCCTGCTTTCTAGCGCCCTCCAGGCCCCTGTCTACCGCCCTCCAGGCCCCTGTCTACCGCCCTCCATGCCCCTGTCTACCGCCCTCCAGGCATGCGGAGGGCAGCATCTTGCCGGCGCACTGACGGAGAGAGTGGGCGCGTTTCTTTGGGCCGGGACCGGTAGGCCGCCCGGTATACCCAACCTCCTCCAGGGCTGCCGGTGGGGCTACATCGAAAGTCAATAAAATGTTCACATCGGTCATGTCCGGTTTATTAAGGGGCAATCGAACCCGCCCCGACAGTCACTTTTCAATCATCCGCCATCTTCCCCTGAATGTAGCGTGCTGTTTTGAATTGGGCACATCGTCATACCGAATGAATGCGCGCGCACCCGAACCTCTCCATGAGTCAATGTCACCATGAGTCAATGCTCTCCATGAGTCAATGCTCTCCATGAGTCAATGCTCTCCATGAGTCAATGCCCTCCATGAGTCAATGCCCTCCATGAGTCAATGCTCTCCATGAGTCAATGCCCTCCATGAGTCAATGCCCTCCATGAGTCAATGCCCTCCATGAGTCAATTTCATTAATGAGTCAATGTCACCATAAGTCAATGTCACAAAGACGTATTGCCCTCCACGAGTCCATGTAACCAAGACTTATTGCTCTCCATGAGTCCATGTCTCCAAGACTTATTGCCCTCCATGACTCCATGTCACCACGAAGGAAAGCGGAAAGTCGGGTGGGGAGGTCTTTATGTGGCAATAACCGTGACAACGCCTCATCCCACAGTATTAGCCTGGAGCCGGTTGATAATGATGGACGTGTGGACGGCCGAAATCGCCCTGTACCAATATCATTTACAGCCCCACCCGCCAGTGTATCTTTATCTCCAATACCATAATCCCTGAGGCAGCAATGGAATGCTTGGTACCCTATCCGCCTCAGATATTGTTCTATCCCTGCGGAGAATCCATGAAGTCTGTTCATATGCTTGCCTTTGTCTTTTGCCTTTTTTCTTTGCTCATTCCGCCCTTCCACTTCTCTTTCAGTCAAACAACCGGGAATCTTTGGTTCTGCGTCTTGCCACGTGATATGGGCCTGGGCCTGGATTGTCCTCACGTAGCTCATTGTGTACTCACCATAAGGGAGAGGTCCGTCTATAGTCCGTCTCGAGGCGGGAACAGAGCCCCGCCTGCGTCATCACTCGTGTCGAGTGCCGGTCGAGTTACAGGAACGATGAATGTTACACGGTTGCCCTCTATAAGTCGATGTCCTCCTTGACATCACCGATGAAGACTGCACGATTCGCTATTCAGTTTACCCGACTGAAGGCTTCGAGCTGTTGTGTTTACCAAGCGTAGAATTTGAAACAAAGACGTCTTCGTTGGCTTGATATTAATTTGTTCGCTGTTTCATTCAGCAAGTGCACTGTCCTCGTATTTACGTAAATATAGGACATGGCCCTATGATTACTAAGCTGGGCCAATATCTGACATAGACGTATGACTACTAGGGTGGGAAATATCGGACATGGCCCTATGATTACTAAGCTGGGCCAATATGACATAGCCGTATGACTCATAGGGTGGGAAAATATCAGATAGGGCTCTATGGCTGCCAGGATGGACACATATCGGGCAGGGCCCTATGGCTGCCAGGATGGACACATATCGGGCAGGGCCCTATGGCTGCCAGGATGGACACATATCAGATAGGGCCCTATGGCTGCCAGGATGGACACATATCGGACAGGGCCCTATGGCTGCCAGGATGGACACATATCGGGCAGGGCCCTATGGCTGCCAGGATGGACACATATCGGGCAGGGCCCTATGGCTGCCAGGATGGACACATATCGGGCAAGGCCCTATGGCTGCTAGGATGGACACATATCGGGCAGGGCCCTATGGCTGCTAGGATGGACACATATCGGGCAGGGCCCTATGGCTGCCAGGATGGACACATATCGGGCAGGGCCCTATGGCTGCCAGGATGGACACATATCGGACAGGGCCCTATGGCTGCCACGATGGACACATATCGGACAGGGCCCTATGGCCGCCAGGATGGACACATATCGGACAGGGCCCTATGGCTGCCAGGATGGACACATATCGGACAGGGCTCTATGGCTGCCAGTATGGACACATATCGGGCAGGGCCCTAGGGCTGCCAGGATGGAAACATATCGGACAGGGCCCTATGGCTGCCAGGATGGACACATATCGGGCAGGGCCCTATGGCTGCCTAGCTGGACACATATCGGGCAGGGCCCCATGGCTGCCAGGATGGACACATATCGGGCAGGGCCCTATGGCTGCTAGGATGGACACATATCGGGCAGGGCCCTATGGCTGCCAGGATGGACACATATCGGGCAGGGCCCTATGGCTGCCAGGATGGACACATATCGGACAGGGCCCTATGGCTGCCAGGATGGACACATATCGGGCAGGGCCCTATGGCTGCCCGTATGGACACATATCGGACAGGGCCCTATGGCTGCCAGGATGGACACATATCGGGCAGGGCCCTATGGCTGCCTAGCTGGACACATATCGGGCAGGGCCCTATGGCTGCCAGATTGGACACATATCGGACAGGGCCCTATGGCTGCCAGGATGGCCACATATCGGACAGGGCCCTATGGCTGCCAGGATGGACACATATCGGGCAGGGCCCTATGGCTGCCAGGATGGACACATATCGGGCAGGGCCCTATGGCTGCCAGGATGGACACATATCGGACAGGGCCCTATGGCTGCACGGATGGACACATATCGGACTGGGCCCTATGGCTGCCAGGATGGACACATATCAGGCAGGACCCTATCGCTGCCAGGATGGACACATATCAGACAGGGCCCTATGGCTGCTAGGATGGACACATATCGGGCAGGAACCTATGGCTGCCAGGATGGACACATATCGGGCAGGCCCCTATGGCTGCCAGGATGAACACATATCGGGCAGGGCCCTATGGCTGCCTAGCCGGACTCTTGCCGTCTGTTCGGTTGGTTGGTTGGTTGTATATATAATAGTATAATATCTAATAGTCAGAACGATTTAACCATTTTTGGTCATATCGCGTCAATGGGAGAATGGAAGGGAGCATGGAGCCATGTCGTCTGGACCGGGCTTCTGCGGAGACTCATAATCCAACTATCGACAAAAAGCGATAGTTGGAAGCACAGGCATACATAAAGACACATAAACAAATACAACACTACACTACAGAGAGTTAATTAAGACAAATGTAACGATCTTGGATGGAACACATATAATGATATATATCGAGAGTAACAAGTTTAAATTAACATAACGTTACTCAGACGTTGCCAGCGTAACCTCCTATCGCCAGAGCACGTGTCGTTCGTTTGTAGAACCCATTGCATCTCCGGATACAAAATTCCCTCCCTGACATCACGTGTCACGCCGATACCCTTCCCATGAGGGCAAAGATACACAAGTGGATGAATGGCGAAATGAATGAAAGGGAAAGGACATTATGTGTAATTGTGTTTGCTGAGCGGCAGGCAGGCACTCCGGTGGCCATTACTAACGACACATGTACTGTACAGACTGGCAGCTGGTTTAGATGGACCCATCCGCGCGTGTAGGACATCTGGCCATGCATGACATGAAGGGCGCTTCGTTGTCTCAGTGAATTTGCCGCCCATCCATTTAATTTTATTGTGGTAAAATAGAGCGGATTATTAGAGTGAAATGCAATGTCAGAACATGGCTATTTTTATCACTTATACTTCACAAGTTTATTGGGATAAATCAATGGTTTAATTGTGAATTGTTCGTACGCACCCGAACGTTGTATGGCCGAAAACGTGCACGTGCATATAAGACACCGCAACCAAAGTATGACTTATCAGGTAACATATAATCGGCCATGATCATCGTTTAAGTATCCATATCCACAGGTGAATGTCAGGGGTCCGGAATGATTAAATGGCGACACGCGACACAGGCATATAATTTGAAAAATCGACTTTCGACATTGACCCCCAAAATTCCGATACCGAGGATTTGTAAACGGGACATCGACGCAGATTTTTGCGCCCCCCCCCCACTCCAAAAAAAAAACCACCATGAACTTAGCCAAAAAGCGAAACGGAACGTCGTGAAAAACCGAAATGCCACACTGAGAATTTTGAAAATTGAGAGTAGAATAAAATAATGATCACAACACGTATTCGTTGATTTATTTTATAGTACTGTTTAACGACCTTCATGATTTGTGCAGTTCAGCAAGTGCGACATTCAATGGGAAGAAAGAAGGGAGAGTGGAGCCATGTCCCAGGGGGTAACCCCCTACACTTTGCGAAGAAGGACATGGGGTCTTTATTCCGCGACCACACAGAAAAACAAACGACACTGAACTTAGCATAAAACGCGACAGGGAACGACTCATGTCATTGCGTTAATCCACCTCTTCATGATGATGGCCGTGGACAAATTAAGCTCCTTGATGCCTACCTACCAATAAGCAGCCATATTGGACGTATGTATAGGTAGTGATGGGGGCGTAGGGACCTTTTTGCAAAGATGTGATGAGAATCAGGAGAAGGTGTTTTCTTAATACTCAGCGCAAAGGCTTTAGTACATTGAACGCAGTTGGTAAGGCACGTACTGAAACGATGAGATCCGGCCATCAGGGCAGTGTCGTGTCTCACTGGATTGGTCTGTGATCTGACGCCATGGAGTGCGATTGGTTGGTTGTAAATTTAGGATGCTTTAACCAATTCTTTTCATATCGCGTCAATGGGCGAAGGAAGAGTAGAGCGGAGTCATGTCCCCCGGGGGTAACCCCCTAATCTTTGCGCAGGAGGATATGGGATCAGGGGATCGTTTCACTAAGAGTTACGAGCTCGTAACCCTATCTTCTACATGCTAATTTAACGACGGATCGTAATTTTACGAGCGACTGAAATAAGCCTGAAATAAGCTTTATACTGCGATTATTGGGGTGAAGCTGTCTTCGTGCACTTTGTTTTCCCCGAATATTATTCAAAATTATGTTCGCCATATATTTATGATGAATTCAACAAATTTAATTTCTCTTCGGGCCAGCAATCCAATTTTTAAATTTTACGATCAAAAGTTACGAGATCTTAGTGAAACGATCCCCTGTATCCTGCGACTACAAACACGTGACCACAACTAACCGACACACGTGCCGTTAGGCTCTCACGTGATCACAAGGCTCAATAACGAGCACTCTAACACACCGAGCTATCGGGGCGGCCCTTGGTGAGATGAAAGGTTCGGGGGAGTACGGCGGTGCGCATGCGCTTGGATCCGTAGCCTAGAACCCCTAATCAGAGCGAGCACCCGCCAGGACCCACGACATCCCTAAGAATACTACTAGGTGAATAGACCGATCCATACTTCGGCAGGAAACACAAAGCCCCATGCTCGATCTCTTTTTCCTTAATCGTGAATATGACATTGAAAATCATGGCTGATTGTAGGTACAAGTGAGAAGTATTCATCTCTGCTGCTGCTTTGTTTGTCCGAAAAAAATGCACGTGGAAGACCTTTTTCATCACATTGGATAATAATTAATTGGATAAAAGCAACAGTAACGTCTGTGAATGATTGACAGCCTGGTTTGGTCTCTTTATACATTGCCGCCCACCGCTGCCACAACCACCGCTTCAACTGTTCCTACCCCCGCTTCTATCCGGAGTCATTCCAAAGCAATGAATCCAATAAAAACAAATATTATTTAATCCGCTTCATTGCGAACAAACCGTTTCCCAAACGCCATTTTCCCGCCGTTCACCCTTCAGCTAACCTGGGCAAAGAATTGGGTCTCCTTGATTGAACTCCCTCATAGTCTGTGTCATAACTATGGGATTATTTTTGCACAAAATATTTCCTTTCAATTTAGCTTCAGCGGAAATCATTTTCCCTGATACAGCGATGGCGAGTCAGCCAATCAGTGAACCCCCATTTCCGTCTATGTATAATGGCCAGGAACAGTTCAAATGATAAGGTTGAAAGGGGTTGCGCGAAGAAATTTTACATATTAGCAAGTCTTCTTGAAAGAGGTAAAAATATATTAGAATTTCGGTGCTGTAAAAACGACCGACGACAGATGTGGTAGTGACGACTGTTGTTAGGTAATAGGTTGGGTTTAAGAAAGGGTGGACGATGGAAGGTTAGTAATAGGTCGGATGGATACTAAAAAGACAATGACCAAAGGCTAGACATTGAGGGTGGGGTGGGAGGGGGGGAGGGGTCGTGGGGTGGGGGTGCATGACCTTTGAATATTACTTTTCTGATCACAGAAACGAAAAAAAAACGAGACGATAAAGCGAGACGGTCGAGGGTTGGGGGTGCATAAGCTTTGAATGTTACTTTTCTTATCACAGAAACGAAAAAAACAAACAAAAACGAGACGATAAAGCGAGACGGTCGAGGGATGGGGGTGCATGAGCTTTGAATATTACGTTTCTTATCACTGCGGCAACCACATGAAAGCGCATCTCTAGTTATTTCTTATACTTTTCCGACGACTTTAAATTATTGCGGATCTGAAGTTCTCTAAAATATCAATGGCGCCATATTCTATGATGGCGGTTTGTCATCCTGTACTGTACTGACAATAAGTGATATTTCGTAACAAAACTGCCAAATTTCGTAACAAAACTGCCACATTTCGTACAATTGTCATTTTTTACGTGTTACTGTCGCACCTTCTGCTCGGCGCTTCCAAACGGTTATTGCCTAAGATCACGTGATACGCATGCGCACTCGTGGTCTCCCTGTGTTCGCACGTTTGATGTGTAAGAATGATTGCATGCTGTTTTGGCATTTAGAATGAGGATTATCTTCACGAAATACAGGTACATGTATATGTATATATGTTAATTACTGCCATATATAGGTACATGCATATATCTATGTTAATTACTACCATGTATATTACGGTCACCTAACCTTATCAATTACCGAGATGTACGTGGACTTACCTACTATAATATGATTATTAGGGGTTTAGAAGGGCTGAAGGGGGGGGGGGGGTGGACTGTCTAGTATCTAGTGTCTATTTATCAAGATTCCGACCGTCCACATTTCAGAGATCCTGGTGTAAAACTGGGTCAGTGTCGAACATTGGTAATTGTCGATGTCCAAATTTGGACGCAAATATTGGGTGTCGATGTTCCAAAATAGCAATGTCGCGTGTCGCCCTTCATCCCTATGTTTCCAGACCCGTACCGTTGGTAATCCTATGGCTGGAATACCATATACTGCCTCAACCTTTCCGTATCATTGTTAATCCTATGGCTGGAATACCATATACTGCCTTAACCTTTCCGTACCATTGTTAATCCTATGGCTGGAATACCATATATTGCCTTAACCTTTCCGTACCATTGTTAATCCTATTACTGGAATACCATATACTGCCTCAACCTTTCCGTACCATTGTTAATCCTATGGCTGGAATACCATATACTGCCTTAACCTTTCCGTACCATTGTTAATCATAATACTGAAATACCATATACTGCCTTAACCTTTCCGTACCATTGTTAATCCTATGGCTGGAATACCATATACTGCCTTAACCTTTCCGTACCAATGTTAATCCTATTACTGAAATACCATATACTGCCTTAACCTTTCCGTACCATTGTTAATCCTATGGCTGGAATACCATATACTGCCTTAACCCTTCCGTACCATTGTTAATCCTATTACTGGAATACCATATACTGCCTCCACCTTTCCGTACCATTGGTAATCCGTTGGCTGGAATACCATATACTGCCCTAACCTTTCCGTACCATTGTTAATCCTATTACTGGAATACCATATACTGCCTTAACCTTCCCGTACCATTGTTAATCCTATGGCTGGAATACCACATACTGCCTTAACCATTCCGTACCATTGTTAATCCTATGGCTGGAATACCATATACTGCCTTAACCTTTCCGTACCATTGTTAGTCCTATGGCTGGAATACCATATACTGCCTTAACCTTTCCGTACCATTGTTAATCCTATGGCTGGAATACCATATACTGCCTTAACCTTTCCGTACCATTGTTAATCCTATGGCTGGATAACCATATACTGCCTTAACCTTTCCGTACCATTGTTAATCCAATGACTGGAATACCATATACTGCCCTAACCTTTCCGTACCATTGTTAATCCTATGGCTGGAATACCATATACTGCCTTAACCTTTCCGTACCATTGTTAATCCTATGGCTGGAATACCATATACTGCCTTAACCTTTCCGTACCATTGTTAATCCTATGGCTGGAATACCATATACTGCCTTAACCTTTCCGTACCATAGTTAATCTTATTACCGGAATACCACATACTGCCTTAACCTTTCCGTACCATTGTTAATCCAATGACTGGAATACCATATACTGCCCTAACCTTTCCGTACCATTGTTAATCCTATGGCTGGAATACCATATACTGCCTTAACCTTTCCGTACCATTGTTAATCCTATGGCTGGAATACCATATACTGCCTTAACCTTTCCGTACCATTGTTAATCCTATGGCTGGAATACCATATACTGCCTTAACCTTTCCGTACCATAGTTAATCTTATTACCGGAATACCACATACTGCCTTAACCTTTCCGTACCATTGTTAATCCTATGGCTGGAATACCATATACCGCCCTAACCTTTCCGTACCATTGTTAATCCTATTACTGGAATACCATATACTGCCTCAACCTTTCCGTACCATTGTTAATCCTATGGCTGGAATACCATATACTGCCTTAACCTTTCCGTACCATTGTTAATCCTATTACTGGAATATCATATACTGCCTCAACCTTTCCGTACCATTGTTAGTCCTATGGCTGGAATGCCATATGCTGCCTTAACCTTTCCGTACCATTGTTAATCCTATGGCTGGAATACCATATACTGCCCTAACCTTTCCGTACCATTGTTAATCCTATTACTGGAATACCATATACTGCCTTAACCTTCCCGTGTCATTGTTAATCCTATGGCTGGAATACCACATACTGCCTTAACCATTCCGTACCATTGTTAATCCTATGGCTGGAATACCATATACTGCCTTAACCTTTCCGTACCATTGTTAGTCCTATGGCTGGAATACCATATACTGCCTTAACCTTTCCGTACCATTGTTAATCCTATGGCTGGAATACCATATACTGCCCTAACCTTTCCGTACCATTGTTAATCCTATTACTGGAATACCATATACTGCCTTAACCTTCCCGTACCATTGTTAATCCTATGGCTGGAATACCACATACTGCCTTAACCATTCCGTACCATTGTTAATCCTATGGCTGGAATACCATATACTGCCTTAACCTTTCCGTACCATTGTTAGTCCTATGGCTGGAATACCATATACTGCCTTAACCTTTCCGTACCATTGTTAATCCTATGGCTGGAATACCATATACTGCCTTAACCTTTCCGTACCATTGTTAATCCTATGGCTGGATAACCATATACTGCCTTAACCTTTCCGTACCATTGTTAATCCAATGACTGGAATACCATATACTGCCCTAACCTTTCCGTACCATTGTTAATCCTATGGCTGGAATACCATATACTGCCTTAACCTTTCCGTACCATTGTTAATCCTATGGCTGGAATACCATATACTGCCTTAACCTTTCCGTACCATTGTTAATCCTATGGCTGCAATAACATATACTGCCTTAACTATTCCGTACCATTGTTAATCCTATGGCTGGAATACCATATAAAACCTTAACCTTTCCGTACCATTGTTAATCCTATGACTGGAATACCATATACTGCCTTAACCTTTCTGTACCATTGTTAATCCTATGACTGAAATACCATATACTGCCTTAACCTTTCCGTACCATCGTTAATTCTATGGCTGGAATATCATATACTGCCTTAACCTTTCCGTACCATTGTTAATCCAATGACTGGAATACCATATACTGCCCTAACCTTTCCGTACCATTGTTAATCCTATGGCTGGAATACCATATACTGCTTTAACCTTTCCGTACCATTGTTAATCCTATGGCTGGAATACCATATACTGCCTTAACCTTTCCGTACCATTGTTAATCCTATGGCTGGAATACCATATACTGCCTTAACCTTTCCGTACCATTGTTAATCCTATGGCTGGAATACCATATACTGCCTTAACCTTTCCGTATCATTGTTAATCCTATGGCTGGAATACCATATACTGCCTTAACCTTTCCGTACCATTGTTAATCCTATGGCTGGAATACCATATACTGCCTTAACCTTTCCGTATCATTGTTAATCCTATGGCTGGAATACCATATACTGCCTTAACCTTTCCGTACCATTGTTTGTTCCAAAATATTATGATAGTTCTTTCAAGGTTTTACCCGAAGTTCGACAAAAAGTACATCGATCTTACTTGCTGAGCTCACAAGTTAATTTAGGCAGCCAAAAAAACTATATGTCTTCAGGCTCGTTTTTTTGTGGTATATGAGGTTGAATGTACCCACCCCTCTCATCCAAATTTAGCATTGTGTCTTATGGGATTTCAAAAATTCAATCACATTTCTTCAAACAAAAACAAAACCAAAGAACGCGACTCTAAACCATTATACCCAGCCCTCCTATTCAAATTTAACATTGAATCTTATGGGATTTAAAGGTATTCAACCACATTTCTTCGAAAACACGCTTTAACCGCTGTCGGTTATATCGCATCAATGGGAAAAGGGAGGGAGAGTGGAGCCATGTCCCCGTGGGTAACCCCTGCTCTTTACGAAGAAAGACATGGGATCTTTATCATGCGACCACACAGACATGGCTACAGTAGGGCTCGAACCGCCGATCCACGTGCCGTTAGGCTCTCGGGTGACCAGAACACTCAAGGCGAGCGCTCCAGCCCACTGAGCTATCGAGGCGGCCCACACTTTACTCGGAATAGCATTGAGAATGTGGCGGTCTTCATAGCCGTCGGCGATCCTGCTTCGTGGCTTTACCACCAGTCGGAAGATTATTTCATGCCCCTACACCGGTTAGCATGTTAACATAACGGGTATTGGCCATCATGGCTGCCAACTGGTTATTATATTCTTATGTGCAACTTTCAAAATAAGCTTTTCCATTGGATCTCAACATCGTTTTATTTAAAGTCTTTCACGCAATACAGTTTCTTCAATTCTAGTATATTACGTAAGTTCGTAACATAACTACTTATTTTAGGGAAAAGGGCGCGATACTTACATTCATAGATATACTTCCTACATATAAGCATTACGTAATCTATTTCATAATTGATTCCCCCGAACAAACTGGTGTTCTTGTCGTAAGGTAGTTTCGTTGCAGATCTCATACCTATCCATTCTTTGGTGTCAATCCAGAATCGCTCCTTCTGTACCTGACCATGAAGCAAGACACATAAAATAAAATGTAGTTTCGGTGCCGAAAGACCACGCGGATGAAGTGATCAGCAATGTTTATTAAGTAGAAAAATCCATCAGTCCACACACCCCATGGGTAGATTTTAATGACTCGGCCAGTGGATGGCAGGCTTGTTTTACTGCCGCGCCCGCCCTCCGTGTACGGTATACGGGATGTGGCAAGGAAATAAAAATAACGACACTCTCTCCCCTTAGAAATAACAAAGATGCGTTAGGGCGACGTTATTACATTTTATACAATCATGTTTCTCACTTCTCGACCGACCGCAGTTCAGGGTGCCGGACAGACAATAAAAAGGACTGCTTTGATGTCTCTTTTGCGACCGACTCTCCGACCAGGCTACCGACTTGAAAGTTAAGAATGGATCCACGCTGACGCCTTGCGGTGCGGATCCCAGTGGGGACAAGACTGCGATGTGGCTACTTTTATCGGTCTTGTTTGTGTGCTATTTTGAAAATTGTTTTGCGGACCGATCCGATTCTTGATGATCAGAGACATGAGACTCATACAAGTTGACGATCTTGATTTGATTTGATTTGATTGGGCCTTGACGGCGCTTGCAACCTGTAAGGCTCTTGTCGTGTCGTGTCGTGTCGTGTCGTGTCGTCACCCACTCATCCCGGTCGTCGATTTTACGAACCTGCTGGAAAGAAAGCCCATTCAAATCCTGTACCCGCCCCTGACTCAGTAACCCTTCCCCATACAATACCTCAGCATTTATCTCTACATCCCAGGATTGCAGTCATATTCCAGGAGCCGCTGGGCACACATTATACGGACCGCGCCATGCACCACACTCGGCGGAAAATTGGTTCCGAGCCAACAGGAATACGTCACGAAGCCATTGGGCCGCAGGGTGTCGTCGGGCCATTTCGCCGCCACGCTGGCTGATCTAAGCAGTCTTCTCGACTTGTATCATATAAAAAAAGTTATAATTGAGAGTCAACTCCTTCCTTTGTTCACCTGATACCGTGTGTTATTAGGCGTATGCTGGATCCCGGAAACTAATTTGTAGAAGCGAGCGGCGCGTTTTTTCTATCAATTTGCGCAGCGCCGCCCTGGCGAGCGAGTGCGAAAATGCATTGAAGAAGTACGCGACCACTGAGATATAATCAAGCCCTAGCGGAGTGAGTCGAAGGCAGAGAGTGGCCTGGGGATTGTGGTGCGACCACTTCATCAGGGCCCGTAAGTTCGAAACGGCCGGGGCGAAATATTTTTCCCCGCTCCATGCTAATGTCTTATTCTAGGGCGAAATATTTTGCTCCGGCCGTTCCGAACTTACGGGCCCAGGTCGTTTAGCGCGCGATCAGAGATGCCGATCAGGCGTGAACGGCCCCTGATGAAGACACCGCCTTACTCGGTCCCCTGAAACCTTGGTTTTAGTGCTCATCACATTCACCTTACGGGGTCGCTATTATTTATATCATTCCTAGCGTGTATATATAAATGTGGCAATTGCTCACTGTTGTTTTTGACCTGATTTGTGCTATTTAAATTTTTACCTTAGAGCTATCTGCAGCTTGCAATTTACCCTGCGCCCGGGCCTTTCTTTCCATACATAAATACAGATTGCCCTTTATATGCTATGCTATCACGTTAGATAGGCGACACTAGCAAATATAACCATACATTTTTGTTTGGTACCCATCTAAATATGTATATAATTAAGCCTGTTATCTCAAGAGCTTGCATAATCGTATACATAGCAACCGGTAAGTCAAGGTTAATGCCCTGTGAAGGAATAATTTTTGGTTAATGCAATTATGACTTCACCCGACGGCGAAAACATGTTGTAGGCACAAAACACTGCGTTCATTTTTTCATCTAACATAAGGCATATTTTAGCAACTTATAACCTATCTCTTAATCATATCGTGTCTCACTCCAACCATATGAAGAGAAGATGTTGTCGTTAAGTTTCAGAGCTTCTCTTAACCATTAACTTATGGGGATTTTGCCCAAACTATTTTATACGAGCGAGACTTTTGTCACGGTGCTATGTCACCTGACGATTAACTGTATAATTAATTTTATTTGTACTACCTAAATACGTCACTTTTTGACACTTATACGTATGAACTCACTGTGTATATGTTTTTATTCTACTGCGAATAAAGACCATCATAATAGGAGGAATTTCACATGCCTACCAAGATGGTTGAATGCTTACACTGCTTGAAACAGTATTTCTGATAACAGGCTCGACACATAGACACATACAATTACATATATATACACCCACAACTATATATAGGCGCCTACAATTACAACCAGATACCTACAACTATATATAGGCTGGCGCAATGATATCTAGACGCTGTGCCAGGGACATGTCGTTTTCATATAGTCCTCTGACATCAAAACCACCACCAAGGTGAAGGTTTTGAATAGCGCAACACTTTTCGATGTAGAATCCCCTTCGAAAGCTCCCGGCGCAAAATGTCTCAACTCATGTTCAAAATATTAAATTTTTTGCAATCTACAAACCGTCTTCTTGCTCCCGGCGCCTTTTTAGAAGTTGAACGCTGGCAAAATGTACAGTAACATGTGAAACATAAGCCATTGACCAGTCAGTTTGCGTACGCCGCCATGCTTGTTTTCTAAAGCGAAAAGTGTTGTTCTATTCAAAACCTTCGCCTTGGTGGTGGTTTTGATGTCAGAGCTAATATTCCTCGTGCTTGCCAGGGCTATGAACTACTGATGTCCTTCTTAAATAACATGTGACATCTGCACGCCTCGTCCTCTCCCGACCATCATCTCGTTACCAGAAAACCGGGGTGAGGTGAGATGTTATATAATGGCGGGAGGTAGCAACACGTGTCGTGAGAAATGAGACAGCTGTCCATTGATCGGACATGGAGCCGATTGCCTTTGCTGCAGAGGGTCGCTAATGGAATTTTTGTCACCGACTCGTTTGAGGCGCGGTTGCCGTCTGGTTGGCTGAGTGGGGAACGCGTGTATATTATCGCATTGGAACTTGTTTTGGTGGTACATGTACCCCGTTTTGTTAAGGTTGCAGCTGATGTATATAGTTTACAACGGCTAAGGACTGCTCTGTTGGGGATTTTATGACGACTAAGGACTGCTCTGGTGAAGATTTTATGACGACTAAGGACTGCTCTGGTGAAGATTTTATGACGACTAAGGACGGCCCTGGTGAAGATTTTATGACGACTAAGAACTGCTCTGGTGAAGATTTTATGACGACTAAGGACTGCTCTGGTAAAGATTTTATGACGACTAAGGACGGCCCTGGTGAAGATTTTATGACGACTAAGGACTGCTCTGGTGAAGATTTTATGACGACTAAGGACGGCCCTGGTGAAGATTTTATGACGACTAAGGACGGCCCTGGTGAAGGTTTTATGACGACTAAGAACTGCTCTGGTGAAGATTTTATGACGACTAAGGACTGCTCCGGTAAAGATTTTATCACGACTAAGGACTGCTCTGGTGAAGATTTTATAACGATTAAGGACTGCTCTGGTGAAGATTTGTGTACTCTGCTATTACCGAGAGTACCTTGCTATTGTGGAGTGTGTACTCTGATATTGTGGAGTGTACTCATTGTAAATTGTACATTGTAAATGTAATCGATTACGATTACGGCTACTTGGAAATTTCATGATTTCAATTACGATTACGATTACAGGAAATATGAAAATAATCGATTACTTTTAGGGCAGCTGATTGGATGGAGGGCGTGGCAGACGGTTTGCGATATCATGCTTGAGAAGGCAAATTGAAGGGATAAACCGTGGTGATATCGGCTCCAAAGCAGCCTTGCGGAGCACGGCCTGTACAGACCGTTCCAGTCCCCCGCCCAGACCGCTCCTGTCTGCGTTTCCACCACTCCTGTCCTCCACTCAGACAGCATCTGTGCTTGGTGCAGACCGTTCCTGTCCTCCGCCCAGACCGCTCCTGTCCTCCGGTCAGACCGTTCCTGTCCTCCGCTCAGACCGTTCCTGTCCTGCGGTCAGACCGCTCTGGTCCTCCGATCAGACCGTTCCTGTCCTCCGCTCAGACCGTTCCTGTCCTCCGGTCAGACCGCTCTGGTCCTCCGGTCAGACCGCTCTGGTCCTCCGCTCAGACCGCTCCTATCCTCCGGTCTGACCGTTTCTGTCCTCCGGTCAGACCGCTCTGGTCCTCCGATCAGAGTGCTCCTGTTCCCGCTCTGACCGCTCCTGTCCCAAAACTGGGGTACGCTGCGCAGTGACTCGATAGCTCAACATCACTCACAAATTACTTTATTGATTTATGGATATGGGGAACCCTTTTCCTATAAGTGAAGTGTTATTAGTGTTAACCAAGTTACTGTACATTAGGTCGTATATATGCGCAGGACGACTGACGGGACAGTGGCACTTCTGACCTCTCTAGGGTAGCCAGTTTCCCTCCAACAGCTCTAAAAACGAAACAAACCAAATTCTTTTCAATTAGGAAGACCTGTGTCGCATTTAAGGGCGGTCTGTGGCCCTGTCATGTACTTTGTTGCTATCGACCAGGCGTACTTTTCTTGCCCACTTGTCACGGGGCATTATGGATAGATGGATTGGAAGAAGTGTTGTTATGAAACGAACTCGACTGGTTTCGAGGCAATGTATGGTAGGATATCTCCTCGTGTCCTTTAGGTTGGTGGCTTCATTTTTTTACCTGCCCCTTAACATAGAGGCGATAAGTTTCCCACCACACCTCCTTCCAAGGAAGATAAGAATAATTGCAGCAGGTTTGTATCAGAAATATATATTGTATTTTTTATATTAAACTTACTATTTAATATATCTAATATAGTGCTATACTATAATACTTTATATGTATATTTTATACTAGTGTTTTAATTAGTCTTAGAATAACTGATTACGATCGAGGATTGTTCTCCAGAAAGTGACTCCCGTGGGCTGTAACCATAAGTAAATGCTCCCAAAAAAATTGACTGTCGGGAATTGAACGCACAGCTCTATGATCAGAAATCAGCCACTCTTCCAACCAAGTTGCCCACTCTTCATGTGTGTGACTGTGCTCCTCCAATGTTTACGGTGTTGAAATAGCTACTTAAATGTCTAGTCCAAGGTTCATTTATCATAAACATCATAAAAAGTGATCATGATTGTAATCCTGATTACTTTCAATGTAATCGTAATCGTAATAGATTACTTTCATATTTCCTGTAATCGTAATCGTAATCATGAAATTTCCAAGTAATCGTAATCGTAATCGATTACATTTACAATGTAATCGCCCCATGCTTGCGTACAACCCCAGTATCAAAATGTCGCCGTGGTCGCCATGCATAGCAGACACGTACCAGACTACAGGTTGAGACCGGGTATTCTTGTCCTGTTAGGGGCGCACCATTTCATATCGGGAGGGGTGGGGGGGGGGGGGGGGCTAGAAAATGAATTACCATGCATTTTTTTTATTTTTCACAAATTTAATGACATTTAATTTATTTTCTTGTATCTTTGGCATTAAAAATTATTTATTTCTTTAGACACCCACCAGGCAAGTTTATAAGGAATTTTCTTTTCATTATGAAAGCAAGTTATTTTTTTGTAGCATCTGAAAAGCAAAAAAAATTTTCCCCAAATAGTCACAACAGACAATTTTTTTCAAATATTTTCTAGCCCCCCCCCCCCGTGATATGAAATGGTGGGCCCCTTATCTCATCGTTCGCTGTGCCCCTCGGCTCCACGCCAATGATGTGTCGGTCCAAGGACCAGTGTGGCCCACCCACCTGTATACGCAGCTACATTTAGCCTTCATTTGCTATGGTTGGTTGGTTGTACATTCAGGACGCTTTAACCACTTTTGGTCATATCGTGAAAATGGAAGAAGGAAGGCAGAGTGGAACCATGTCCCCGGGGGTAGCCCCCGACTCTTTACGAAGAAAGACATGGCATCTATATCCTGCGACCACACAGACATGGTGTAAAGGTCTCGCTCGGGCCTCTCTCCGACCTCGCCTTTATTTTGTGGTATTTTCTTATTCATTTATTAATCAATTTGTAATCAATTCATATTTACGCAATTATTAGTTTGAGCATGGTCTGTGTTAATGACCATAGCACATTAATATTTTAATATTTACGCACTATGTTAGACAAGCTACCCCGTTCGTTCACACAACCCCATCCCACACTCCGTCGGGATCCCGCATGATGTTTTTCTGCCACGTAATAGGTGCCTGGGGATATCTAATCCTGACGCCGGTCCAAAGTCTGGATCCCGTAAACAGGTGGCGTGAGGGAGGGGTGGTGAGGCAGGGCGTATAGCGTGTGATAGCCAGTGCCAGGCACAGGCGACCGCGCCCTATCGCCCCGGACGGATTAAGCTCTTCCCTAAACTTGGAATAGAGGAACAGTTTTTGGCGTCGTGCCGCCAGGCGGTACAGGGTGTGTGGGGGTAGTCCGACCAGCCGCCTTCCCGATGGGAGGAGCCTAAAATCTGGAGTGACATCCGGATCCCCCATAAAAACCCCGCCGCCCGACGCACACGAGGGAGAGAACAGTTTTACAGCAGAGTGAGAGGAAGTAATGTAACAAGTTGGTTTAAGCGAAATGATGCGAGCAAAACTTGGAAAGTATTTTATATTTTATATTGTGGGAACGCTACTCTTAGCGGTCCGAGAGGAGAGCTAGTTGGTTTCACACTTTGGAATATCACCTGGATTATTGGCGTGGATTATTGTTAGTTGTGTTATTCACTTGGAATATCGTTTAGTTTTATTCATCTGGATTACTTCGGATTACTTTTCACTTTGGATTATTTTGGATTACTTCGGATTATTTTTCACTTTGGATTAATTTGGATTACATCGGATTATTATTCACTTTGGATTACTTTGGATTATTTAGTATTAATTTACCCGGATTATCGCAAATTACAGAAATGTGCAATCAGTTCACCATGGAATACCTCCATTATTTAGATGACGACATTTATATTTTAACCATTGGAAACGAGAAGTACTATTTTGTCTTTTGATCTGTATTTATTAAATTGTTGGAATATCACAATAAAGCCATAGAATCTGATTCAGTTCCGACTCTGCCTATTGTTTATTCGAAGATAAGGCCCAAGCCCAGGAGACCGTACACGCCCTGGCCGGACCGACCTATCCAGTCGCAACTGTCCCTGTAGTTCACTCCCTTTGTAATTGGCGGTCGATAAGTTGATTAATTAATAATAATTAATTGACACCAAAGGGGTGGACTTCACACAATTGGTGCCGTGACCAGGATTGGTTCAAAATCTTCGAATAAGCTTGTAAATGGGATGTCGGCTGATGAGAATAATGGCTTTATAAAAGTCCAGTGTGAATCTCGTTCAACCCAAACTGAGGGTTGTACCCCGCGTCCACTGGTGATAGCCTTATCGGTGGATCGAGTACAAGGTGACATCGATTGGCAAGTACGAAACAAGATACTTGCTATATAAATTTGATAAGGGACTTTGAAACAAAATCATCATGGCCGGAGATGAGGATATGAGCCCTGAGCAGGCTCAGCAGGCTCAGCAGGATCTGCAGGCTCAACAGGCTCTGCAGGCTCAGCAGGCTCTGCAGGCTCTGCAGGCGCAGCAGGCTCAGCAGCCGCCAGGAATACAGGCAGCAGAGATGTTGGACTTAACGTACAAGGCGAACCAACAACAGCTCCATGAGTTATTAAACCGCTGGACAGTGGTGCAGCTCTCGTCCGAAGAAAGGCAGGGTATCCTGCATTCTATGACGCCATGTGACGGGAGCACGCGCGACGCGGTCCGAAAATGGATAACCGACATGGATGTCGTGGCCGGTGACAATCCATCAAATGTGACCCCAATTATGAAACGGACGGCCACTGGGCCACTCCGGCGTGAATTGGATACATTTATAACGACTGTGTCCAATGAAAGACAGATAATCGAGGAAGAACTTGATAAAATGCTTAAAGACGGAGTCATTCGACCTTCATCCTCACCCTGGAGTTCCCCTATCACTCTAGTTCCAAAGAAAGACGGAACCACCCGGTTTTGTGTGGATTATAGAAAATTAAATAACGTAACGATTAAAGATCAATACCCTCTTCCACAAATCCAAGAAATTTTTGACCAAATGGGAGGGAGTACTAGATTTTCAACTCTTGATTTGAAAACAGGTTATTGGCAGATTCCTGTGTCAACAAAGGACATTCCAAAAACAGCTTTCAGGTGTCACAAAGGTCACTATGAGTTCATCAAAATGCCATTTGGCCTAGTTAACGCTCCATCCGCGTTCCAGAGAATTATGGATCAAGTCTTGAACGATTTGATTGGCGTGTGTGTCTTTGTATATTTAGATGACATTGTGGTTTTCTCAAAGACTCCAGAAGACCACCCAAAACACCTACAAATGGTATTTGACCGTCTACGTCAAGCAGGTTTGACCCTTAAATTACTAGGGTATATAATCAACAAAAATGGCTTCACTAGTGACCCTGATAAAGTCGTGGCAATCAAAAACCTGAAACCCCCTCGTACAGTAAAACAGGTACGATCATTCTTGGGAATGTCAGGCTATTACAGACAATGTGTCCCTGATTATGCCTTTCATGCCGAACCTTTGGTAAAACTAACACGAAAAGATCAAAAATGGAAGTGGGAAGAGGAACAAGACAAAGCGTTTCAGAAATTGAAAGATCTTCTGTGTTCACAGAATGTACTTGCTTTTCCGGAAGTAAACAAACCATATAAGCTTTTTACAGATGCTAGTGGCTATGCTATTGGTGGTATTTTGGTTCGGGAACAAAATGGTCAAGAAAAAGTTGTCCAATACATTAGCCATCAACTATCGGGCCCTCAGTTACGCTGGGCTACTATTGAAAAAGAAGCTTTTGCTGTAGTGTATGCACTCACCAAGCTTCGCCCGTATTTATACGGTGCAGAATTCACGGTATACACTGACCACAAACCCTTGCTGTCCCTCTTTACGAAAAACATGGACAATACTAAAATTCAAAGATGGGCCGTCCTTCTAGCGGAATATGGTGCTAAAATTCAATACCGGAAGGGTAAAAACAACATTCGAGCTGATATGTTATCGCGGATAACGCCCGAATGTAGTCATGAATCTGAAATTGCTTTGATAGACACGGAAGAATGGTTAGACCCCGCAGCTTTTAATGATGAAGAGAGCGGTGAGCGACTTCCGTTAGAACTTGATAACCTCGATAAACTCGAGCTACAAACCTCTCAAGAGTTAGAGTTCCAGGACTTATTTGAACAAGTTGATGACGATGCGAGTCAATACATGAAGTTAGGGAATCTTTTGTACAGTATTTATCGTCCTACGCCGACCGCAGAAGTGTATCCTAGATTAGTCTTACCCACAATATTTAGAAATAGAGTTATTGATAGAGCTCATCAGGAAATTGGCCATATGTCAACTGCAAAAACACTTGACCGAGTTCGTGACGCCTATGTATGGCCAGGCATGAAGAAAAGTATAACTGAAAGGTTATCAAAGTGTGCGACGTGCCGCGTGCACAGTCATCAGAGAGATAGGGTAGCTATGGGAGAAATGCCTATTGCTAGCTACCCGATGCAAATCATTGCGATGGACTTGATAGGGCCCATGACTGAAAGCAAGGAAGGTAGAAAATACTGCCTTAATATAATCGATCATTGTTCGGGATGGGCAGAATCTTTTCCCTTGAAAAACAAATCCAACTTTGAAGTCTGGAATGCGTTCGCGCAATGGTATTTGCCGCGACATGGGGTGCCGGAAATCTTAATAACTGACAATGGTTCTGAGTTTTGTGCTGGGGAATTTATGCGATATCTGGGTCAACTAGGTATCAAGCACGTCAGAACAACCCCTTACCATCCAGAGAGCAACGGGAAAATTGAGCGTTTTAACCAGACGCTCAAACGCATGATTGCTAAGTTAGTTAATAATAGATTACCTGATTGGGAGGAGAAATTAGCGGATGCTTTGCTAAGCTATCGCATTGCAACTAGTTCAGTAACCGGGTATAGTCCGTACTTCCTAATGTATGGCCGACAGCCGCGCATTCCGTTGTCGCGTTGTCTGACCAGTGGCGATCATGCGTTTCGCAATAGATTAGACAATCTATCCAACGCGCTAAAACAGACGCGAGAGCACACGCGTGAGAGCCGTAAATACAATAGGGAGAGGTTGGCCCAAAAGGCCAATGCGAAGGACTTTCAGGTGGGTAACACTGTCATAGTGCTGAACGGCGCCAGGCAGCCCCTGACATCCCGATGGGATCCAAGGTACGTGATTACGCGAATTAGCGGCACAACCCATTGGTTACGTAATCAACAGTCTGGCAAAACCAGAGTTATCCATCGTGGACGACTCCAGCTGGTTGACCCTGACATATGCTGGGACCACATTCCGCCGAGGCCTCGAAGAAGGAATCGTCCCGCAGGAAGAGAGCAGGAAGAGGAATTGTTTGATGACGTGCGAATTGCCGTGGCACAGGGCCAAGGAACCGACATTCGCACCGCAGGTGATCCCTGTGGTAGTCATCTGGAGTCAGGTCCAGCGGGCCATGAAGACTCAGAAGAGGAGGAGCTTAGCATAGCCAATGAGGAGCACGGACGGACAGCCAATCCCGTGAGACATGGGACGTCCAATCAGATGCGAGGTGGATGGAGTGACGACCCCACCCCCTCCGCTGATGCTGCCGACCAAAAGACTGAACAGTCTTATAGCCCCTCAGTCGTACGTCCAGGCCCCGACCAGTTCACTACAGCTGAACTTCAACCAAATTCGTTGCGAATTCGTTTTACGCGAGGACGAGATACGCGACAAGCATTTAAAAGGAAGTTACTTCGTGTTGACACGGGTGAGACCACAGAAGAACCCAAAAAGCCACGATGGAGCGATACGGAAACACCATCCGACGAGATGCAGGTCGATGCATAATCCTCCTATTCTGCATCAGTGGAGTGTTCAGCGTACAACCGGTCATCGAAACCCTCTCCGACGGAGTGTTAATCTCTGACGCGACGCCTGTACGCCACCAAGCTGGCGAATGGACGGTGCTGATGGGTTTTGACGCTCCTTCGGGTGGTGAAGAGATCAACAATCTACTGCTGGGATTGCGAGACCAGATACGTGCCTATCGCAACCATCCAGCTATGGACAACAGCACCCTTCTCACCATGTGGTTGAGACGTCTTGAAGACTTGACCGTCTTCACCCAACCGTATGCGTTGCATCGCAATAAACGCGGAATACTCAATTTCGGCGGCGATGTCCTAAACTTCCTCTTCGGCACCGCCACCGCCGACCAGGTCGCCCAGATGAATGAGATGCTGCAGCACACGGTTGAACAACAACGCGCCGTCATTCATGTTGTGGATAATTTGGTGACAGTTGTGAACAAAACACAGGTTGATTTGCTGGCCCACCGCCACCAAATTGACCGCCTGACGCGTTACGTGACGAAAGTCGCGAAATACATGAATGATTATATCGGACGAAACCTCCGAGAACTCGAAGAGCAAGTGCTCCGGCTGGAAGCTGACCTAGCCATCGAGGTAATCTTCGGCGTTATTGAAGAGATTGCGCTCGTGAGCGAGAAGCGCAACAATGACTTTGCACGACTGCGAACCACAGTCGAAATGGGTCGGTTGACTGACGTCAACCTACCGCCCAATGAACTCCAAATGATCGCTCAGGCCGTACAGCGGTACGACCTCGAAATGTTGCCTCGCATGTGGTACTATTCAAATGTTATTGTGTATCCTGTCTATGTAGGTAAAGATCGCGTGTTATTTCGTGCTTCCTTACCCCTCGTCAGTACGGAACGCTTTCGTCAGTATCAACTGCACACGTGGCCGGTACCGTATGAAGGTCGATCTAATGTCACGATTGAGCTGAAAGTGCCGCGCTCGTTTGTAGTCAATACAGGGACGGGATATGTTATTCTCCCCACACAATGCATGGGAAGTCGCCCTATAGTCTGCCATAATACGCCCGTGTTTCAGACGCCCATAACATCCTGTCTCCGCGGTCTACTCAACCAAAACCCAGTAGAATCCGGCCACTGTCCGTTTGAACTAGGCCCTCATTCTACTCAGACCCTGATAGAAACTGTTGGACCCAACCGTTACGCTGTGCTGACCAACGGTGAGGCTACGCGATACCACTGTCCTGGCCAGACGGAGCGTATGGTGATGCTCACCCGCGGAACCCACATCGTCACCCTAGACACCCCCTGTGTCCTTCGCGGCAGCGATTGGTTAATTCATTCCATTTTCTATGCCTCGTCCAACGGATCCTACCACTACCCTGCCCGTCCCCTTAACCTGAACCTAACTATTCGCGTGCCTCCTGCCACTGCCATTCAACTTCTGGATGACATTGAGTCCGGCATCCTTCCTGACTCCACGTACATGCCGCTGAACAAGGTAGAGGTCATTCCCCCCTATGCCTTCAGTCGTAATAAGACAACCTACACGATCAGCATCGTTGTCGTGGTACTGTCGGCAATCCTCGTGACCGCCTACTGCGTCTATCAGAAGTGCCTCCGGGACTGCATTGCGAAGGTTTGTGCCACTCACGGTGCTTCACGGCGTCCTGTAATCTCGGACCCCGTCACGTACGACCCCAAGGCCTCCCAGCCTATCGGTCTTCCCCTTCACTTCGGTCATCCCTTTCGCATGTCCGGACTCAGTAAACGATCTGCTTCTGTCCCTGGCGACGTTATCGCTTGCAAACGCCCATGAATGCCCCATGACGTGGTGGTTCCCAATGACGCACCTATGGAATGTGATTCCCCCGCGTAAATGGTACACGTAGCTCTATATTGTGTGTACATCGCTGCGTTTTATTTCTGTGTTTATGATATTACTCCGGTGTTGTGATTTACGCGCGATGAGCCTTGGGTTGCTCTATAGTGCACTGCGCTGCACTGGTGTTGTTGTACAGGTATTCATGCGAAAATACATTATTAAAACCATGTAGTTTTAATTTAAGGGAGGGAGGTGTGTAAAGGTCTCGCTCGGGCCTCTCTCCGACCTCGCCTTTATTTTGTGGTATTTTCTTATTCATTTATTAATCAATTTGTAATCAATTCATATTTACGCAATTATTAGTTTGAGCATGGTCTGTGTTAATGACCATAGCACATTAATATTTTAATATTTACGCACTATGTTAGACAAGCTACCCCGTTCGTTCACACAACCCCATCCCACACTCCGTCGGGATCCCGCATGATGTTTTTCTGCCACGTAATAGGTGCCTGGGGATATCTAATCCTGACGCCGGTCCAAAGTCTGGATCCCGTAAACAGGTGGCGTGAGGGAGGGGTGGTGAGGCAGGGCGTATAGCGTGTGATAGCCAGTGCCAGGCACAGGCGACCGCGCCCTATCGCCCCGGACGGATTAAGCTCTTCCCTAAACTTGGAATAGAGGAACAGTTTTTGGCGTCGTGCCGCCAGGCGGTACAGGGTGTGTGGGGGTAGTCCGACCAGCCGCCTTCCCGATGGGAGGAGCCTAAAATCTGGAGTGACATCCGGATCCCCCATAAAAACCCCGCCGCCCGACGCACACGAGGGAGAGAACAGTTTTACAGCAGAGTGAGAGGAAGTAATGTAACAAGTTGGTTTAAGCGAAATGATGCGAGCAAAACTTGGAAAGTATTTTATATTTTATATTGTGGGAACGCTACTCTTAGCGGTCCGAGAGGAGAGCTAGTTGGTTTCACACTTTGGAATATCACCTGGATTATTGGCGTGGATTATTGTTAGTTGTGTTATTCACTTGGAATATCGTTTAGTTTTATTCATCTGGATTACTTCGGATTACTTTTCACTTTGGATTATTTTGGATTACTTCGGATTATTTTTCACTTTGGATTAATTTGGATTACATCGGATTATTATTCACTTTGGATTACTTTGGATTATTTAGTATTAATTTACCCGGATTATCGCAAATTACAGAAATGTGCAATCAGTTCACCATGGAATACCTCCATTATTGAGATGACGACATTTATATTTTAACCATTGGAAACGAGAAGTACTATTTTGTCTTTTGATCTGTATTTATTAAATTGTTGGAATATCACAATAAAGCCATAGAATCTGATTCAGTTCCGACTCTGCCTATTGTTTATTCGAAGATAAGGCCCAAGCCCAGGAGACCGTACACGCCCTGGCCGGACCGACCTATCCAGTCGCAACTGTCCCTGTAGTTCACTCCCTTTGTAATTGGCGGTCGATAAGTTGATTAATTAATAATAATTAATTGACACCAAAGGGGTGGACTTCACAATGGCCACAGCAGTGCTCGAACCACCGATTCACGTGCCGTGAGGCTCTCAGGTGATCAGAGCACTCAATGCGAGCGCTCTAGCCCACTGAGCTATCGCTCTATCCATCCATTGTTCTATCTATCCATCGATGTAACTATCTATCTATCTATCTATCTATCTATCTAACTATCTATTGATTTGTCAATATATCAATCACTCCATCCATCTATCTATCTATCTATCTATCTATCTATCTATCTATCTAACTATCTATCTTTCTATCAACTATCTGTTTATCTATCCATCTATTTATCTGTCTATTTTGATAATTTAAGTCCACAACCAGTTGTTTCTGTTTCTTTAGGTTTATTTCTTAGTCCATGTATATTTCGGTGGCCTCTGCTATAATCTATCTATCTCTGTTTTCTCCGGCTCAATTTGTCCTGTTGTCTACCGCTCAAGTTGTCCTGTTGTCTCCCGCTCAAGTCCTGTGTCTGCATTCCCGCATCCCTTTATATATTTATAAAAAACTCTTCCCGTTTACCCCCACTGCCATATTACCCCCAGCACGTGCAACGTGTTCGTCCAATCTATCTTTTAACCACCCTCTCCGCTAAATAAACTACAGCTTGACCGCCCCAGCCTAGCCTAGCCTAGCGCTAAACATACGAGGCCCGCATCTCTGGATCCCGGTTCGCCTGCACTTAAACGCCAGATGACCCCCGCTGGTCAGCGGTCATTAATTCTCCCGGCCAGTAGCTGCATGCCTCCTTTGGATATCTCCATTCCCGTCCACCGGGGCCCTACGCCCCCATGGTGACTTACTCGCTGTGGCTAAAGCTACATGTGGAGCTGACCGTTGCTACGGCTGTACAAAAATAAACATAAACAGGAAATGTTACCTTTGATCACAAGCAGTGCCAACGGCCACCTCCAAAGAAAAAGTAGGTTTGTGTTCTTATACGCAAATTTGGCATTTAAAAACAGCGAAACAACTCCACATGCAACTTTAACTAAACACTCTATGCTAAACTGGGGTCTCTACACTAAATTCTGGGTTCCCTACAATATATTGGGAAGGAATAGTGCGCGTACACAAATTGAATTTTGTTGAGATTGCAGACACTGCTGAATGAAAGTCGATGACGTCAATGGTTATGCAGGCACCAATGAGGCAATCTGGGATCTATTGCAGCTTTTGGTGGTTCTCTCGTGCCAAGCAATAATTTCATATCTTCATGCGTTTTGCCTATGGCTTGGCAACCCTGCGCAGACTAAGGAGCGCTGTAAACGGACGCACCAAGCAGTGCTTATTAGTCTTCCGAAAACACGAGGAAAGCATACTGAAGGCGGGGGAATCTACCACCCCCCCCCCCATGCCCCTGCCCCTGCCCCTCCCACGCCCTCCTCACCACACGACCACGCGGATCTACCTTACAATAACTAAATAATTACATTTACAGTGTTCTTCATGATACAGACCTTGTCTAGATTTAATGACTAAAACGGATCATACTTCCCACACCATGAGCCAAATATTTTGCAGAAACCCTCAGATTGCTTTAATATTGATTAAGACTATGGGTCAATTATTTTAACTTCGCGACTTAATTTACAGCCAAGCTGGCTATTGATGGTAAATGTATCTCAAATCTAGTTTCCTGGCTTTCATTACGATGCTAAATTAACTTTCCTTGGTTCGTGTGTCGTGCATCATAAGAAAACTTTAGCCGTTGCTCGCTGGCAATTGGTAACTCTGACACCAGAATTAGCTTAATGTAGTTACTCCACCCACGGTTCTGCTAATATTTAAAATATTTAAAGCCGTAAACAGCAGATACGAGATGGAATTTGGTAAAAACCCGTTGGCGGGGGACAGCGGCCCGATCATCAGGACGCCTACATGCCTCAGGGGAAGCTTTATTATATACATGTTGTGTTGGATATTTAAAACAATAAATGAACAGAATAAGAATTATTGCGATGACGTCGATGGAAGATACTTGATACCGGAGTCAGGGGAACCTTTATTCGATCAATGTTTTGTTTAATATAAAAAACATTGAAATCACAATAATCACATTGCAGTGACGTCGATGACATCAAGACACTTGATGCCAGCAGTCAGAGGTAGTTTAATTTATTATAGGCATGTTGTTTTGATATCAAAAACACTGAAATCAGAATATGAATATTGTGATGACGTCGATGGAAGATACTTGATACCGGAGTCAGGGGAACCTTCATTTATTACATATGTATGTTTTGTTTGATATTAAAAACTATTACATCAGAAGAAGAATATTGTAGTGACGGTGTAGTCACCAGTCGTCATCCATCACTAGCCATCATCCATCACCGGTCATCATTAGTTACCGTCCATCACCAGTCGCCATCCATCGCAAGTCGTCATCCATCACCAGTCGCCATCCATCGCCAGTCGTCATCCATCACCAGTCGCCATCCATGGCCAGTCGTCATCCATCACCAGTCGCCATCCATCACCAATCGTCATCCATTCGTCATCCATCACCAGTCGTCATCCATCACCAGTCGTCATCCATCACCAGTCGTCATCCATCACCAGTCGTCATCCATCACCAGTCGCCATCCATCGCCAGTCGTCATCCATCACCAGCCGTCATCCATCACCAGTCGCCATCCATCGCCAGTCGTCATCCAACACCAGCCGTCATCCATCACCAGTCGCCATCCATCGCCAGTCGTCATCCATCACCAGTCGTCATCCATCACCAGCCGTCATCCGTCACCAGTCGCCATCCATCGCCAGTCGTCATCCATCACCAGCCGTCATCCATCACCAGTCGCCATCCATCGCCAGTCGTCATCCAACACCAGCCGTCATCCATCACCAGTCGCCATCCATCGCCAGTCGTCATCCATCACCAGTCGTCATCCATCACCAGTCGTCATCCATCACGAGTCGCCATCCATTACCAGTCGTCATCCATCACCAGTCGCCATCCATCGCCAGTCGTCATCCATCACCAGCCGTCATCCATCACCAGTCGTCATCCATCACCAATCCTCATCCAGCATCAGCCGTCATCCATCACCAGTCGTCATCCATCACCAGTCGTCATCCATCACCAGTCGTCATCCATCACCAGTCGTCATCCATCACCAGTCGTCATCCATCACCAGTCGTCATCCATCATCAGCCGTCATCCATCACCAGCCGTCATCCATCACCAGTCGTCATCCATCACCAGTCGCCATCCATCGCCAGTCGTTATCCATCACCAATCGTCATCCAGCATCAGCCGTCATCCATCACCAGTCGTCATCCATCACCAGTCGTCATCCATCACCAGTCGCCATCCATCACCAGTCGTCATCCATCACCACTCGTCATCCATCACCAGTCGTCATCCATCACCAGTCGTCATCAATCACCAATCGTCATCCATCACCAGTCGTCATCCATCACCAGTCGTCATCCATCACCAGTCGTCATCCATCACCAGTCGTCATCCATCATCAGCCGTCATCCATCACCAGCCGTCATCCATCACCAGTCGTCATCAATCACCAGTCGTCATCCATCATCAGCCGTCATCCATCACCAGCAGTCATCCATCACCAGTCGCCTGATTCCAGGGGTAGTTAGTCTCCATTACAAAGGGTTCCGTGTAGAGACTACAGGTGTATAACGCAGACGACCAACGTTTTGTGAATCTTACCTACGCCGCTTTCTCTGCTTTTTTGTTTCCGGCAGCCTGAGAGACTCTGTGGTTTATTGGAAGCGGAAACCAATTAGAGACGCCATTTCTACGACAGTCGAACCAGAAAACCCGTACCGTGCATACCATCCGGCTTTGGCTTCCGCTCCGACGCGGCATGCTCAGATTTACGGCAAGCCAAATGCGTCATTATTCATCAAACCATGTGTCGGCTCAGGAAACGCATTTTTCATGCGTCTTCCTTCGGCTCTACCATTCGATTATGCGTCACGTGACAGACAGGCGAACAGACAGACAGGCTCACAAAAAAAACGAACACACCGAAACGAACGAACCGACATATGACAAAATTTGTCGTATGTGTTCAAATCATAGAAGCCATTTGGTTACGCTAGAGCGGAACAAAGAAACCATGCAGCGCGAATATGATCCCGGTAATGACTATAATGGGGTAGTTACAGCACCTGGCGCCGTGGGTGGTTGCATCTGTCTCGTTTTCACAGGTAGTGGGTGGGGGCGGATTTCCTACAGTCCAGTCCGCCCGCCTTACCTTCCACGCCGTAAGTAGTTGTCACAAACGTACTACCTTTACCCAAACCGTTGTTTGCCCACCAACCGCGTCTCGGTATTCAACTTTGGAACTTGCGACTACAACTTCCTCCCCCATTTACCCCCCTCCGCCAACTTTCCCCCCCCCCCACCTTGTCCACCCATTCTCCTCGTCCACCTCCTCGCCACCCCCCCACCCCCTGTCTCCTCGTCAACCTCCTCCCCACCACAAACCCCATCGCCCCTAAACTCGCTTTAATCGGTGCGTCATTAGCATGGTAACCGGATTCCGGCAATTCCGGTTGCCTCACATCCACCTCCGGCCAGCCCCCCCCCCCCCTCCTCCCCTACTCCACGTCGTCTCTCCCCCTTCCCGCAGATCTACTCCTGTCATGGGAAACCCTCCTAATCCCCCCGACACCCCCCCCCCTCCGCAGTAACACACACCTCCCCCTGTCTCCAAGAGACTCCACAAGGTTGCAGCACTTCACTAATGGAGAACCCCACTTGGGGTCTCCTAGAATTGGGCTGGCTGGTTCCGCGCCACGATGTTAGATTTCAATACGGCAGCAATATAACAATTTTTTTTTATATTTACAGGTGTAACTGCCAGGCCCCTTCTCGTGACGAATTACAAGTTTAGTGGCGCCCTCTAGCGGATAGCGGCAGCGTCAGTCAGGATAGGTGAAGGGCACTCGCTAGGGGGAGCAGTTCGGGAAGTAGGACGGTAACTCGGTAGGGGGCGCGGGTGAGATTGGGTTTTGTGAACTTCCGACAGAGTAGAAGAGAGAGTGAGAGGCAAAGTTTAGATGAAGAAGAACAGAACATTGCAAACTTTTATCGTAAGTATCTTTATGGATATTTATCTTTTTACGTAGGTTATGTAGCAAGTTTCTCCAGTACTTTGAAGTGTAGCCAGGCGTATTTTAGCTCTATTTTCAAGCGTAGAGATACAGTTACTTTGATAATCGCCCATTGGCTGAGAGAGCTTGGGGGACGCTTAGGGGTCAGGCTGGTATAAATGGAGGTGCATCGGGAGGCCTCGAGACAGACAGAGACACACACACAGACACACGCAGAGAGATGCTGCTGCTGACTCCAGGGTTCACGCCTGCTATGTGCTTGCCGCCTGTTTGCCGCAGCTATAGTAGATGTGGGCCCGATGCAGGCCTTTAATACACGGTAGCCTCTTGGGATGCATGCTGCCTATGCTTCAATGCATGGCAGCCCCTTGGGATGAATGGTCTATATTTTATAGTACATGGGAGCCTCTGAGGCCTACCTTCGATACATGGTAGCTTCGGTGGGGTATGCTTCATTACACGGTAGCCTTTAGGTTTAAGGAGCGGGGTTTATGCTTGTTTATGTATGCCGCCATTGCAGCTACTATTGCAATCATCATCCCTGGGAGGTTTAGTCCAGTTTGTACAGTTATAGGTTGAGGGAGAGGAACTTATGCTTGCTTGTGTATGCCGCCATTGCAGCTACTATTGCAATCATCATCCCTGGGAGGTTTAGTCCAGTTTGTACAGTTATAGGTTGAGGGAGAGGAACTTATGCTTGCTTGTGTATGCCGCCATTGCAGCTACTATTGAAATCATCATCCCTGGGGTTCGATCTTTGGTGGAGACCTAGGTATTTAGGATTAGGTTTATCTGACAAGACTCTTGTATTATAGGAGGTTATTTGGTATAGTTTTATGTTACTTCTGAGGTTTCAGTGCTGTGAGAGGTTTTTGCTATTGGTTTAATATGCAAACATGTAACATGTAGTATGTGGGGATAATGATGTAAATATAGTCATTATCAGCCTGGGCTAAAGAATATTGATTTATGTTGTTGTACGGAGTACGGTGCGTTTTATACAAATAAATCATTGAATATAGGTATATAGGCTACTCCCTCCAGTCATTATCAACTCCTCCTTATCCTCCACGCCCACCTCTATAGGCTACTCCCTCTAGTCATTATCGACTCCTCCTTATCCCCCACGCCACCCTCTATAGGCTACTCCCTCCAGTCATTATCAACTCCTCCTTATCTCCCACGCCCACCTCTATAGGCTACTCCCTCCAGTCATTATCGACTCCTCCTTATCCCCCACGCCACCCTCTATAGGCTACTCCCTCCGGTCATTATCGACTCCTCCTTATCCCCCACGCCACCCTCTATAGGCTACTCCCTCCAGTCATTATCAACTCCTCCTTATCTCCCACGCCCACCTCTATAGGCTACTCCCTCTAGTCATTATCAACTCCTCCTTATCCCCCACGCCCACCTCTATAGGCTACTCCCTCTAGTCATTATCGACTCCTCCTTATCCCCCACGCCACCCTCTATAGGCTACTCCCTCCAGTCATTATCAACTCCTCCTTATCTCCCACGCCCACCTCTATAGGCTACTCCCTCTAGTCATTATCAACTCCTCCTTATCCCCCACGCCACCCTCTATAGGCTACTCCCTCCAGTCATTATCAACTCCTTCTTATCTCCCACGCCCACCTCCATAGGCTACTCCCTCCAGTCATTATCAACTCCTCCTTATCCTCCACGCCCACCTCTATAGGCTACTCCCTCTAGTCATTATCAACTCCTCCTTATCCCCCACGCCACCCTCTATAGGCTACTCCCTCCAGTCATTATCAACTCCTCCTTATCTCCCACGCGAACCTCTATAGGCTACTCCCTCCAGTCATTATCAACTCCTCCTTATCCTCCACGCCCACCTCTATAGGCTACTCCCTCTAGTCATTATCGACTCCTCCTTATCCCCCACGCCCACCTCTATAGGCTACTCCCTCCAGTCATTATCAACTCCTCCTTATCTCCCACGCCCACCTCTATAGGCTACTCCCTCTAGTCATTATCAACTCCTCCTTATCCCCCACGCCACCCTCTATAGGCTACAGCTCCAGTCATTATCAACTCCTGCTTATCCCCCACGCCACCCTCTACAGGCTACAGCTCCAGTCATTATCAACTCCTCCTTATCCCCCACGCCCCCCTCTATAGGCTACTCCCTCCAGACATTATCAACTCCTTCTTATCCCCCACGCCACCCTCTATAGGCTACTCCCTCCAGTCATTATCAACTCCTCCTTATCCCCCACGCCACCCTCTATAGGCTACTCCCTCCAGTCATTATCAACTCCTCCTTATCCCCCACGCCACCTTCTATAGGCTACTCCCTCCGGTCATTATCAACTCCTCCTTATCCTCCACGCCCACCTCTATAGGCTACTCCCTCTAGTCATTATCGACTCCTCCTTATCTCCCACGCCACCCTCTATAGGCTACTCCCTCCAGTCATTATCAACTCCTCCTTATCCCCAACGCCACCCTCTATAGGCTACAGCTCCAGTCATTATCAACTCCTACTTATCCCCCACGCCCCCCTCTATAGGCTACTCCCTCCAGACATTATCAACTCCTCTTTATCCTCCACGCCCACCTCCATAGGCTACTCCCTCCAGTCATTATCAACTCCTCCTTATCCCCCACGCCACCCTCTATAGGCTACTCCATCCAGTCATTATCAACTCCTCCTTATCCCCCACGCCACCCTCTATAGGCTACTCCCTCCAGTCATTATCAACTCCTCCTTATCCCCCACGCCACCCTCTATAGGCTACTCCCTCCAGTCATTATCAACTCCTCCTTATCCCCCACGCCACCCTCTATAGGCTACTCCCTCCAGTCATTATCAACTCCTCCTTATCCCCCACGCCACCCTCTATAGGCTACTCCCTCCAGTCATTATCAACTCCTCCTTATCCCCCACGCCACCCTCTATAGGCTACCGCTCCAGTCATGATCAACTCCTCCTTATCCCCCACGCCACCCTCTATAGGCTACTCCCTCTAGTCATTATCAACTCCTCCTTATCCCCCACGCCACCCTCTATAGGCTACTCCCTCCAGTCATTATCAACTCCTTCTTATCCCCCACGCCCCCCTCTATAGGCTACTCCCTCCAGTCGTTATCGACTCCTCCTTATCCCCCACGCCCCCCTCTATAGGCTACTCCCTCCAGTCATTATCGACTCCTCCTTATCCCCCACGCCCCCCTCTATAGGCTACTCCCTCCAGTCATTATCAACTCCTCCTTATCCCCCACGCCACCCTCTATAGGCTACTCCCTCCAGTCATGATCAACTCCTCCTTATCCCCCACACCACCCTCTATAGGCTACTCACTCCAGTCATTATCAACTCCTCCTTATCCCCCACGCCCCCCTCTATAGGCTACTCCCTCCAGTCATTATCAACTCCTCCTTATCCCCCACGCCACCCTCTATAGGCTACTCCCTCCAGTCATTATCAACTCCTCCTTATCCCCCACGCCCCCCTCTATAGGCTACTCCCTCCAGTCATTATCAACTCCTCCTTATCCCCCACGCCACCCTCTATAGGCTACTCCCTCCAGTCATTATCAACTCCTCCTTATCCCAAACGCCACCCTCTATAGGCTACTCCCTCTAGTCATTATCAACTCCTCCTTATCCCCCACGCCACCCTCTATAGGCTACTCCCTCCAGTCATTATCAACTCCTCCTTATCCCCCACGCCACCCTCTATAGGCTACTCCCTCCAGACATTATCAACTCCTCTTTATCCTCCACGCCCACCTCCATAGGCTACTCCCTCCAGTCATTATCAACTCCTCCTTATCCCCCACGCCACCCTCTATAGGCTACTCCCTCCAGTCATTATCAACTCCTCCTTATCCCCCACGCCACCCTCTATAGGCTACTCCCTCCGGTCATTATCAACTCCTCCTTATCCCCCACGCCATCCTCTACAGCCTACTCCCTCCAGCCATTATCAACTCCTCCTTATCCCCCACGCCACCCTCTATAGGCTACTCCCTCCAGTCATTATCGACTCCTCCTTATCCCCCACGCCCCCCACTATAGGCTACTCCCTCCAGTCATTATCAACTCCTCCTTATCCCCCACGCCACCCTCTATAGGCTACTCCCTCCAGTCATTATCGACTCCTCCTTATGCCCCACGCCCCCCTCTATAGGCTACTCCCTCCAGTCATGATCAACTCCTCCTTATCCCCCACGTCATCCCCCTATAGGCTACTCCCTCCAGTCATTATCAACTCCTCCTTATCCCCCACGCCACCCTCTATAGGCTACTCCCTCCAGTCATGATCAACTCCTCCTTATCCCCCACGCCACCCTCTATAGGCTACTCACTCCAGTCATTATCGACTCCTCCTTATCCCCCACGCCCCCCTCTATAGGCTACTCACTCCAGTCATTATCGACTCCTCCTTATCCCCCACGCCCCCCTCTATAGGCTACTCCCTCCAGTCATTATCAACTCCTCCTTATCCCCCACACCACCCTCTATAGGCTACTCCCTCCAGTCATTATCAACTCCTCCTTATTCCCCACGCCCCCCTCTATAGGCTACTCCCTCCATTCATTATCAACTCTTCCTTATCCCCCACGCCCCCCTCTATAGGCTACTCCCTCCGGTCATTATCAACTCCTCCTTATCCCCCACGCCCCCCTCTATAGGCTACTCCCTCCAGTCATTATCAACTCCTCCTTATCCCCCACGCCACCCTCTATAGGCTACTCCCTCCAGTCATTATCAACTCCTCCTTATCCCCCACGCCACCCTCTATAGGCTACTCCCTCCAGTCATTATCAACTCCTCCTTATCCCCCACGCCACCCTCTATAGGCTACTCCCTCCGGTCATTATCAACTCCTCCTTATCCCCCACGCCCCCCTCTATAGGCTACTCCCTCCAGTCATTATCAACTCCTCCTTATCCCCCACGCCACCCTCTATAGGCTACTCCCTCCAGTCATTATCAACTCCTCCTTATCCCCCACGCCCCCCTCTATAGGCTACTCCCTCCAGTCATTATCAACTCCTCCTTATCCCCCACGCCCCCCTCTATAGGCTACTCCCTCCAGTCATTATCAACTCCTCCTTATCCCCCACGCCCCCCTCTATAGGCTACTCCCTTTTGAACCTGTAGAGGTTGACGATGATGGATTATGCATTGTTTATGCAGGTCATTTACGACGCATCGCATGGTCAGTGAAGCCGTGTTGCATTAGAAAGGAGTGGGGGAGGGGGGCGGGTGGAGGGGGTGGGATTGGAGTCTTGGGTCCGTCGCCATTATTGGCAGGGTGCCGTAGAGAGGATTTGAAGAGCGAGAGTAAAGTGCCCGATTTTGTGGTCCCTGAGAGAGAATTTTTTGGTTAAAAATGACATCTAACATAGATACTTACAAAATCGTGGTCAAAAAAGCATGTAAAAGTGACGTTGACATTCATGACAAAGTGTCTGGAGGATACTTATTTGAACACTTTCGATGTCAATTAGACTATATAGTCAAGAACTGCAAGTTTGAAAAAAAAGTCAGTCTCGGATGGGCATATCGAGAGAAATTGTTGAATTCTGCCTCGGGGATTGAGAGAAAAATAGCGAAAAAAGGGGTCATTTGTATATACCTAACTACATGTAGTGTCCCCAGTTGATTGTGTAACTTGATTCGGCTGCTGTCTTAGTATCTCACTGTCAATGAAGAGTGTATGGACAGGACTGCCGTACTACAGAACGGCCGTATGGGTTCGGGTGAGTAGGGTGGCGGTCTATAGGGGTCTATAGGGGAGTGGTGCGTGAAACTAGCAGCCGCGGACTCAAAACAATTTTTCTCAAATTGGTCGGAACATACGCTTGAATGTTTGGTGGGTGACATGAGCAATCTTGCGTAGCCATTACCGCAAAAGCTGCTGGTCGCCTAGTAGACAACGGTAGAAAGATGTCCGGTTTTTGCTGTCCTTTTTGGCACTTTTTTGTCACTATTCATGAGAGGTGTTAGGCCGACAGCTTGTTCCACAGACACACCGCTCGCATGTAAACAAAGTGTTGGTTCAGCAGAAGATAGTCGTCAGTGACGCCTTGCGTACGCCTTGCGTGTGATTGGCTAACTCTGGTCACCTATTCAAAACATGTCGACACCCGCCTGATGGGCGAAAATCTGTATTTTCTACTGTTGGTGTACGATTTTCTCGATAATGCTTTCTTTTGAAACGGAAGTTTTATTTCTATATCACATTGCAGCCCCCCGGTATTTTTTTAAGGAAGTAGGCGACAGCAACGATAATGGAGAGATATAGCGGAGTGAGTCGATGGCTGAGAGTGACACCCCCCCCCCCCATCAAGTCATAACGGACATTATCACCTCCCTCTACCGGCCACACATCATCTAAGTGCACCCTTCTTTTGTTCCGGATTACCCGGAGTGTTTCACGAGAACTAGGCACCTCCGTTATATGGCACCCGACCGCTGGGGCTGTAACCCTGGTAACGTCTCCACAACAACGGCACTGGCAAACTCCCCGCACGGTGGCGCTACGCAAGCTAGCTTTTACCGCTGCTGTCGGCCGGGAGGCAAATTTCAAGATTCTTGAAAAACGGTCAAATCAGCTGTAATTTATTGCAGCATTATAGTTTCAAGAATAAAACATAAAAATAACGAGCTTTGTGTATTTAATATAGCAAAAAACATCTTGTACTCTTTCGAAAAAGTTATAATTGTAACAGGACTCTTTTTATCACCTGATTTCATGTGTTATTAGGCTTAGGCTGGGTCCCAGCTCTAATTTCTCGATTTGCGCAGCGCCGCCCTGGCGTGCTAGTGTGAAGATGCATTGAGAACGTAGACGACAACAGAGATATAATGGAGCCCTAGCGGAGTGAGTCAAAGGCAGAGAGTGCGCACTGGCTGCAGCGGCCTCCTGAGTCATAGCGGCAACGAGTGGCGATCGCCGCAAGGGGGTTTAAAGAGTAAAGACGTCAAATGACTGGTGCCCTGCTCACTTTTCAGCGCTACACGGTGAGGCGGTCCCCACTGCCTTACGTAACCAAATAACCGTCAGCCGCGTTTCCACCGACACTCTATGGACCCCTGTCAAGCCCATGCCCCTCGCGCAAGCCATGCCCCCTGCGCAAGCCATGACCCCTGCGCAAGCCATGACCCCTGCGCAGGCCATGCCCTCTAGGGCAAGTCATGGGGCGGGCCCGGTAGCTCAGTGGGTTAGAGCTCTCGCATTGCACGCTTTGGCCCCATGAGAGCCTAACGGCGCGTGGATCGATGGTTCGAGCCACGCGGTGGCCATATCTGTATGATGGCAGGATAAAGATCCCATGTCTTTCTTGGTGAAGAGTAGGGGGTTACCACCGGGGACATGGCTCCACTCTCCCTTCCTTCTCCCATTGACGCGATATGACCAAAAGTGGTTAAAGCGGCCTGAATATACAACCAACCTGTCCTTCCCCTCGTGCAAGCCCTGCCTTCCTGCAGGTTCCCAGCTTCCAGACCCTCGCTTCAACTGTGACTGTCGAGATTCGCTCGGCCTTCGCCCGCTAGGGGCTGCGTCATGCCTCTCCTGCCGGCTATTGCCTCACGATATTACCCGCCCTCCTCCCCCCCTTCCCCCCCGCTCTTTACCCCGTCCTCTCGCAGCCTCCCCCCCCCTCCCCATCCCCTCCGCTTCCCTCTCTACCGGGCGAGAGTACCGAGACACGGATCGCCACCTAGCGAATGGAAAGCATGATCGTAACCTGAGCAGGACATTTGTCTGTCATCCGCTGGGGTTCCCTGGTCGCTGTTGGCGCCATTCCCGGTTGGTTAGTCGTCGTCCACAGACGGGAAGCTCCGTTGCTTAGTCCCCAAGGCGAGGGCGGCAGCAGCCCTGGCCTTCGTCGCTCGTCTACTATCGTAAACTCTGGGACTTGTAACAACAACTTTGTTATACCCGTCGTCGCGGGAGGCCTCAGCCACTAACCATACTACCAAATTCTACTTGATGAAGCTAAGTAGAATATTTGACAAGGCATAGAACAAACACCAGAAATCACCAACATTTTTCATTAAAGGATATACCAACTCTTCAATGAATATCAATTTTGGATTAGGAATAGCACCGCCACGAGCCACGAGCCGGTCAGACCAGGACGAAAACATTCTTTTCCCGCGTGAACTTACGCAATTATTATGAATATTGTTATAAATAATGCGATTCGTCGATGAGTGGACGGTCTGGATTGGATGCGAGTGATTGACTTATTACGACCGCTTAATTGGGTAAGTATATCGATTTGAAAATAACGTGTTCGTGTATTGCTGTTTTTCATTAATTAAGCATTTATTTAAAAATGTATTTTCTTCTGTAAATCACCAATAACGGCATAATAAATCGCAGGAAATGAGACAATCATTACGAAGACAAAGGTATCATCAATGAAGCAAACGTGAGGTCCGGGCTGTTTTTTCTCGAAGCATTGCCCCTGAGCGTTATTTGGAAATTACTCTATGACGCCACAAAATTGACATGCGAACGTTAAAGGAAACCGCCAGCCTGGCCTCTGACGGTGCTTTACCGATTCATGTAATATCCAAATGTCTATCCTCCAAATGACATAATTGTTTGTCTTTTCTGTAGCTCACAATGCAATTTAGAAGTAACCCCCAGCCACGATTTCGCCGCTTAGCCAGGCGGCAGCCCTTTTTGAAGGTGTGTCCGCGATTGACCAATCAGGAAGAGATACTTTAATTTTAAATTCAAACCGGAAATGACGACACCTGTGTCAGCAAAACAAGAGCGTCTGATCATCGCTAATATAAACAGGGCTAGACAGTTCTCGCGATCGGGCCGCCAGACTTCAGTTTTGGGGACAAACAAACACACGTGCTCCACATTGAAGTATAGTCAGGTATAAGTCAATTTCTTTCCAGGTTTATTTTAAAGACTATGAGTACCATTTAACTAAACATGGCTATGGGAGTTATGCGTTAAAATATTGGGAGGCGATGAAGCGCAGAACTTTGGGAATATACAAGGAAAAATCCGTCTTCAAAACACTCGAAAGCTATAAATAACGTCCTAAATTTAGCCCTGCACCTGGGCTTTTGCAAGTTCCTCAAACAGCAAGTGACGTCACAGAGTTTCGCGTGCCTCCGCGGTAACAAAAATGGCGAGAGCAAGTGATCGACTTAACCATTCCGTTGTCGAAATGTGCAGTGCAGGGAGTACCAGCACACGGATGCGTCATTAAACTACATAGTAAAGATAAAACAAGACCCGTTGGATGTTTTCGTATCACTTTTGGATCACGAAAAGACCAAGTTTCTTCATTTTTGTAAGTTTTGTGTTTGAAGCGTTGCGCCAACGTTGTCACCGGAGAGAATCCGTGTGACGTCATAATGCCTCGTTTTCGTAGGAAATGCAAAGAAACGTTAGTTTCTCAGTCGTAGTGTCCCGTCGTAACAAATATTCGCCATTGTGATGGCGCAAACGAATAAAAAATATGTCGTCTTTCCGTTTTGTGAAGCTATATTTCTTAAATACTCATCAATCGCTAGGCCTTCCGCAATGGACCCACCCCTCGGCGCCTGGCTTTGCGCAGGTAGTCAGGTTCCCAGTCTCTCTCGCTTTGCGTAACATACACGTCACACCTACGTCACAGATAGTCAGAATACCAGTGAGCGCAGAGCTTCTAAAATCGTTCGGAACACGTGCTTCATTTGTTTGTCCCCAAAATGAGTAAACCGGAAGTCTAAGCGAACGAGAATTTATAGCCCTATAGCTGCGATTATAACTCGAATCATGTTTTTTTGATGGAGACAATCGTTGCAAGAGATAGATCAATATGTTTGGATGCTATTTTTCCAAGAAACACTAAGATAATATCTACTGCGCGGCTTAGAACTGACGGGCAAAAAGGCGGGCTTCTCGACATTGATCGGGGCGGGTTACCCTTTTTTTATCCTTAACAGTCGACCGAAACGAAGTGTTAACACTCGTCAATTAAATTTTATGATGTAACCTTTCGGTGTTAGATTAGCGTTCTACCGATGTTCGGTTTGCAGTTTTACTGCGCAATAACACTTTCAGATTATTTCATAAAACTACTTCGTACAGAACTTTCCTTCCACCTCCGTACACTTTTATATTACATGTCATAACCGCATGGATGCTATCAACTTTACCCACCCATCGCAGTATGACGTAACGCTACTTTTCTCCTCATTACAGTGATTCCAATCGGACGAACTAATGTCAATTCCCATCTCCTCTCCTTCCTGTCTGAAGTGACACGAGGCAAACTTTTAGGGAGGAACATGACGTCAGCGAGCGCGTGACGAACGGGATTGTGTTGCAGACACCTGCCATCATTGTGACGTCGCACAATAACAAAACAGATGTCTTCGAAAACGCATTTCCTTTGTCTTCCCGCTTCGCGCCGGAGATAATGGCTGGGGGAAACAACACTGCTGCGCATTGTGCCATTACCACGCCTGTCCCCTATCTAGGCTGGCTTTAAACTACTGGCTCAACGGGAGGTTCTACTGCTTATGAAAGGAGAGCCGCACCATTGGTTCATCGATCCAAGTTTTTTTGCCTCTATTTGTCTTCATCATCACAGACAATATTGACTTAATACTATTGGATGTGTCACCGTATCATCGATAAAAAGAGCCACAACTTGGGATCCATGTGAGGCGTTACGACAAGACAAAGTTTCGAGATTTAGTTTGTTGGATCAACGCTGTGTTTCACCTTAATGGGAGGAAAATATGATGGCGTACTGGAGACAATTCCTGCCGAGACCAGCCAGGCTTCTATGTCGGAAGTAGGCAATCCGTACATGCCACGCCACTAGGAACGGAGTACTAAATTATCAGAGAAGTCTCTTGCGTGGCAACTTGTTCCTCTAATATTATTAACGGGGGAGGAGGACACGTGTCAGTTGGATTGGCAGATATATGCGTAAATAAAAAAGACATATGTTGGAATATGACAGATTCAATGAGAATATATACGATCTAATGTTATGTGTCGACGCTTGTGTTGTCCACGTTAATGGACGTCCAAGTTAATCCCAGTTATTCAGCCCGAAGCCTCACACGAGACATATTATAGAGGTTCATACACCCTGTATATCTCACACCGAATATACACGCGTTCATAATCGCCATGGCTACAAATGTTAACTTCGACGGCCCAGACTTTTGCTCGTACTCGTTGTGTAGCCCCAGCGTTAATGTAGACACCTCAGAGCGGTCTCTGCTTCACTTACGGGCAAACGCGTCATCATCATCATCATCATCATCATCACCCACCTCGACTTGGGGGAACTTTACCTTCTACGATGCGATGCTGAGCCAAAACGCGAGCGATGCGTCTTACCGGTTGGACGCGTATGAATACGAGTACCCGACCGTGTGGGAACCTTCCGCCGAGGAAAAAATGTACCTGAGGATCGAGGAAATCCTAATGACGCGTGTGGTGGTGACGGTGTCGCTCATCGGGATCGCCGGGAACTTGCTCACGATGTTCGTCTTGCTGAGGAGGCTGGATCTGAACGCCAAAAAGTCGGTGATGAGAAGACGTCACGTGGCTCAAACCGATATCTCCGGGCTGATTGCGCTCACCGTGTCGGACTTGCTGCTCTGCGTCGCCATCTTGCCTCAAGGCTGGACCAACTTCGGCCAGTCCATCTACACGTCCTTGACCTTCGCCGTGTATTATCGGCAGTACGAAAACGCCGTCATTAACTCGTTCGTCATGACGAGCACGTGGTTGACGGTCGCCATGACGACGAATCGCTACCTGCACCTGTGCCACCCGTTGTGGGGTCTGCGCTATTGCGGGCCCCGCTTTGTTAAGGTGTCCATGGTGACGGTTGTCTCAGCCAGTTTTTTCTTCAACTTGCCTCGCTATTGGCTACTGGAGATAAGCCACTGCGCGTGCCCGTCGGCTCCTCCGTTCATAGTTCACAGCGATACAGGTCACCATAGCAACGCCAGCTGGTACGATGACGTCAACAGCGGAGTGACTGGTTCCATGCTCTACGGATTCGACGATGGCGCCCTGAAGAGGCAGCCCCACCTGGTGGAGATTTACGACTGGTTGTTCTTCATCGTGGGTATCATGGCGCCTCTCGTCGTCCTGGCGTTCTGTAACTGCCGCATCGTCCGCGTCCTGTGCACCGCCTGCAATAGCTCCAGATTCAACGCCGAGAGGACTCTCATCACAAAGACGCTCATCGGGATCGTGATCCTCTACCTGGTGCTGGTGTCCCCCGCCGAACTGGTCAAGTTCTTCCGGAGGTTCGTGGCCGACAGCAGCGCCCCGCCAAGCGACGGCGGCGGACGGAACTGGACCCCGATCTACAATTTGACCTTGACCGTTGCCAACACGCTGCAAGCGCTGAACTTCTCCTGTAATTTCCTCCCCTATTTATTTCTCGATAAGACGTTCCGCAAGATGCTTTACGGATCCAGAGCAACCACCTCTAGCGTTGGAGAGCCCTCCGGCCGGATCCCGCTGGGGTACAGAGCCTGGGGCCGGATCGAAGGGACCTCGTGCTCAACGAGAGTTCAGAACGAGACCAGCTTCTGACGGACATGACGTTCCCGCTGGCGTTGTCTCACTCACTAACGCTGGGATGTATGGGAATGGAATGCTGACCATGTCATGCGACCCTTTGCCGGACCCCACGTTTATTATAATCAAAGCTCAGTTAATTCCCAAATGGGATTAGAAACTGTGTCTTACTAAGATGGATTAACGTAAAGACGTCCAGGCCCCATTTTTATATTTTAAATCATCATGCAAAGACGATAATCCCCCAAATTTGTTAATTTATTTTCTTCCCCTAAATGTAACGGCGATTGGCTGGACATCCCGGGGGGAAGAGGTCATCCTGGACGTCTTTTCGCTAATCCATCTGAACAAAGTGCGACGAGTAAGCTTCGATAGTAGTGGCGGTGGAAAGTGGGGCCAGGGGCCGTCTTCATAATCCCCTCCTAATTTATGCATGAAAAGTGCATTTTCGTCTTAGCCTCACAAGCTCCTTGTGGTGATACTCATGATTAAGAATTCCCCTTCAACATACATTTAGCACTTTGTTAATTTAGAACATTCACTTCTTGGGTGACTGTATTTTGAACCCGATAATCTGTCGACAAATCTTCAACTTAGCGCTAGGTGTAGTGGCGTAGCCTAAGTGGCGATTATGAATATGCCTCAGGTGTATCTCATCCCTACGCGATATCCAAATTATATTTATCCGGCTTTTGGAACGACTAAGGAGATTAACCAATCTTGTTGATTATTTTTCTTGCCATGATGTTCTCAGATGGCAAAAGTGGGGCCAGAATAATTAATGGATATCGGTTAACCTTATCAAAGCGGTGCCTCATAATAGGCCGCATTATTCTTGTGGCCTATCAATCGCTCGATTAGGACTGCCATCAACGTGGCAAAGAGTAAAATGACTATAGATGAACGTTACAGCATTATTTCTAAGAAGTAAAGATGATCTAAAATGGAAGAATGGTTATCTGTAATGTAGGTCATTTCGGGTGTATCTTAAATCGACTTGTGTTTGGTTAGAATAACACTTTTGTTAGGATTCTCCGTCTTAAAGTTGCTCATACATAATTACGCCTATAGTTGGTCCCATGTCTCAAAACAGCTCATACAGTATATAGCGCCATAGTTGGTCTTAAAGTTTTATAGCTGCTCATACAAGATGTCTTGCCACATATAAAATTACTATCAAGCGTTTTGAAATAAACTTAACATATTGTATAATCTTAGTCGTGTTCATTCTTTATAACATGTATGCCTTGTCATATCTAACTTCATTTTGGATGCTCAAAGGCTGTGATGACAGAATTCGGATTACACAGAACACAAGGAGACCGCCTTGTCCGATGAAGGGTGGGGTGGGCGAGGGAGGCGGGGGGGGCGGGGGGGATGTCGCCAATGAGGAACACAGGTGATTAAATGACGTCCTGCTTCGGGCTTCGCTGCCTAAATTATCAGTTCTATTTAATAGAACTTATATTAACGTCATAATACAGATGACGCATGATACAGATGACGCCTAGTACAGATGACGCCTAGTACAGATGACGCCTAATACAAATGACGCCTAGTACAGATGCGCCTAGTACAGATGACGCCTAATACAGATGACGCCTAGTACAGATGACGCCTTATACAGATGACGCATGATGCAGATGACGCCTAGTACAGATGACGTCATAATACAGATGACGCATGATACAGATGACGCCTAGTACAGATGACGCCTAGTACAGATGACGCCTAATACAGATGACGCCTAGTACAGATGACGCCTAGTACAGATGACGCCTAATGCAGATGACGCCTAGTACAGATGACGCCTAATACAGATGACGCATGATACAGATGACGCCTAGTACAGATGACGCCTAGTACAGATGACGCCTAGTACAGATGACGCATGATACAGATGACGCCTAGTACAGATGACGCCTAGTACAGATGACGCATGATACAGATGACGCCTAGTACAGATGACGCCTAGTACAGATGACGCCTAGTACAGATGACGCATGATACAGATGACGCCTAGTACAGATGACGCCTAGTACAGATGACGCATGATACAGCTGACTCCTAATAAAGATGACCCTAATACAGCTGACGCATAATACAGCTGCATGACGCCTCATACAGCTGACCCCTAATAGAGATGACGCCTAATACATTTGACGCCGAATACAGATGGCACCTAATACAGGTGACTCCTAATACAGATGACGCCCAATACAGATGACACCTAATACAGATGACGCCTAATACAGATGACACCTAATACAGATGACACCTAATACAGATGGCGCCTAATACAGATGACGCCTTATACAGTAGACGCATAATACAGCTGACCCCTAATACAGATGACACCTAATACAGATGCCACATGATACAGATGACACCTAATACAGATGACGCATAATACAGATTATACCTAATCCAGATGACGCATCATACAGATGGCGCCTAATCCGGCTGAGCCCTAATACAGCTGACGCCTTATACAGCTGACGCCTAATAGAGATGACGCCTAATACAGATGACACCTAATACAGATGACACATAATACAGATGACACCTAATACAGATGACACCTAATACAGATGACGCATCATGCAGATGGCGCCTAATCCGGCTGACGCCTAATACAGCTGACGCCTAATAGAGCTTACGCCTAATAGAGCTGACGCCTAATTAGGATGACACCTAATACAGATGACGTATAAAACAGCTAACGCCTAATACAATTGACGCCTAATACAGCTCAAGCCTAATACAGCTAACCCCTAATACGGATGACGCCTAATACAGTTGACGCCTAACACAGCTGACGCCTAATACATTTGACGCCGAATACAGATGACACCTAATACAGATAACACCTAATACAGATGACACCTAATACAGATGACGCCTTATACAGTAGACGCATAATACAGCTGCCCCCTAATACAGATGACACCTAATACAGATGACGCATCATACAGATGGCGCCTAATCCGGCTGATGTATAATACAGATGACGGCCAATACAGATGATGTATAATACAGATGACGCCTAATACAGCTGACGCCTTATACAGTTTACGCCTAATAGAGATGGCACCTAATACAGTTGACGCCGAATACGGATGAAGCATAATACAGCTGACGATTGATACAGCTGGCACCTAATACATCTGACCCTTTTAACAGCTGACGCCTAATACAGATGACACATGATGCAGCTAACGCCTAAAACATATGACACATAATACAGTTGCCGCCTAATACAGATGACACTTGAAACAGATGACACCTAATGCAGATGACACCTAATACAGATGACGCCTAATACAGTTGACACCTAATAGAGATGACACCTAAGCGTGTAATACAGATGACACCTAATACAGATGACACCTAATACAGATGACGCATTATACAGTTGGCGCCTAATATAGCTGACGCCTAATACAGATGACACATAATACAGATGACACCTAAAACAGTTGACGCATTATACAGTTGGTGCCTAATATAGCTGACGCCTTGTACAGATGACACCTGAAACAGATGACGCCTAATACAGTTGACGCCTAATACAGATGACACCTAAAACAGTTGACGCATTATACAGTTGGCGCCTAATATAGCTGACGCCTTGTACAGATGACACCTGAAACAGATGACGCCTAATACAGTTGACGCCGAATACAGATGACATCTAATACAGATAACGCCTAATACAACTGACGCCTTATACAGTTGACGCCTAATACTGCTGACGCTTAATACAGCTGACGCCTAATACTGCTGACGCTTCATACAGCTGACGTGTAATACAACTGGCGCCTTTTACGGATGACGCCTAATACAGATAAAGGGTAATACAGCTGACGTCTAATACCTTTGAAAGCTAATACATTTGAACCTAATACAGACGACACCTAATACCGCTGACATCTAATAAAAAGTACGCCTAATAGAGATGACACATAATACAGACACGACACTTAATACAGATGACACCTAATGCAGATGACACCTAATAGAGATGACACCTAAAACAGATGACACTTAATACAGATGACGTCTAATACAGATGACACCTAATACAGATGACACCTAAAACAGATGACACTTAATACAGATGACGTCTAATACAGATGACACTTAATACAGCTGACGCCTAATACAGCTGACGTATAAAACAGATGACGCCTAATACTGCTGACGCTTAATACATTTGAACCTAATACAGATGACGCCTAATAGAGATGACCCCTGATACAAATGACGCCTTATGCAGTTGACGCCTAATACAGCTGACGCATAATACTGCTGACGCTTAATACATTTGAACCTAATACAGATGACACCTTATACAGCTGACATCTAATACAGTTGACGTCTAATACAGCTGACGCCTCATATCAGCTGATGCCATTGTAGACTTACTTACATGCCGTCCAGTGTTAAATTCACAAGGAATAACCATGCATCTCTTGAAATTTGGGGGGCCGGTCCAATAGCTCAGTGGGTTCAAGCGCTCGCATCGAGTGTTCTGGCCAACTGAGGGCCTAAGGGCACGTGGATCAGTGGTTCGAGCCCTGCTGTGACCATGTCTCTGTGGCCCCAGGATAAGGATCCCATGTCCTTCGTAAAGAGTAAGTGGTTACCTCCGGGGACATGGCTCCACTCTCCCTTCCTTCTCTCCCTTGATGATATGACCAAACGAAGTTAAAGCGTCCTCAATAACCAACTAACTTGGAATTTAGAAATATTGCCGGAAAGTACAATAGGGCGGTGCGGCTTGTTCTGATCAAGCGAAATCAGGGGAATATCCGTTTTTTAAGTTCTACGCGATTTATAATTGTGGTTTATTTTTCGTGGGTATACACGCAAAACAACTTTTCAGCACTTGTCCAAGAAATTAAAACAATCATGGACATGTGCATTGCAAGTTAGAAATCACGCTGAAGGATTGCATGTCAGTATGAAGTGTGTTTCCCGTCGACGAAGGCTGCCTGCGTCACATGGTCTCATTAGAAGAAGACAGGTACGGTGGCATGGAGGGGTGCATTACATCAGCAAGTTCTCAGAAATGAGATCATAAGAAATACACAATTACATCCTTTTTTCGCCTCTTCCTGTCGTTAAAGGCCCCATGAGATCATTTATACTATTTGGCAGATCTGTAAGATATTCCTGTCACAATATGTGTCAGCCTGACTGTTTAGTTTAGCAAATTTTTATAATATCTGCAAAAAGGGGAATAATATGAATCTCGGCGCCGTGATACATCACGCGCATTACTACGGCTGGTCACCGTAGCAACAGGGCTAAATGGGGATTGCTCTGTGCCTGACGCAGGTATATTGATTTACCTCTTGGTAACACATAGTATAAACAACACCTCTAATGCCGGAGGCAGAGAAGGCCCAAGTTGCGTGTGCCTAAATCAGTTGACGTCTAAATTTTGTTATTGCAGAACAATGCTATTTGCCAGTTTTTACCGCCCTCCGCTTCATCATTTCCCATGAGATTGTAGCAGCCAAACAAAAGGCAGATAACATGCGATTGTATCAGCCACACCAAGCTGATAACATGTCATTGTATCAGCCAAACCAAAGCGGATAACATGCCTTTTGATCAGCCAAACAAAGGCGGATTACCTGCCTTTAATCAGCCAAACAAAGGCGGATAACATGCCTTTTGGTCAGCCAAACAAAGACGGATAACATGCCATTGTATCAGCCAAACAAAGGCGGATAACATGCCTTTTGATCAGCAGCCAAACAAAGACGGATAACATGCCTTTTGGTTAGCCAAACAAAGGCGGATAACATGCCTTTTGATCAGCAGCCAAACAAAGGCGGATAACATGCCGTTGTATCATCCAAACTAAGGCGGATAACATGCCATTGTATCAGCCAAACAAAGGCGAAAAACTTGCCGTTGTGTCAGCCAAACAAAGGCTGATAACATGTCATTCTATCAACAAAACAAAAGCGGATGACATGCTTTTTGATCAGCCAAACAAAGGCGGATAACATGTATCAGCCAAATAAAGACGGATAACATGCCATTGTACCATCAAAACTAACGCGGATAACATGCCATTGATTCAGCGAAACAAAGGCGGATAACATGCCATTCTATCAGCCAAACAAAGCTGATAACAAGCCATTGTAACAGCCAAACAAAGGCGGATAACAAGCCATTGTATCAGCCAAAGTAAGGCGGATGACATGCCATTGCATCAGCCAAAGAAAGGCGGATAACATGCCATTCTATCAGCCAAACAAAGCTGATAACAAGCCATTGTAACAGCCAAACAAAGGCGGATAACAAGCCATTGTATCAACCAAAGAAAGGCGGATAACATGCCATTCTATCAGCCAAACAAAGCTGATAACAAGCCATTGTAACAGCCAAACAAAGGCGGATAACAAGCCATTGTATCAGCCAAAGTAAGGCGGATGACATGCCATTGCATCAGCCAAACAAAGCGGATAACATGCTATTATATCAGCCAAACAAAGCGGAGGGCGGTAAAAACCGGCAAATAGCATTGTTCTGCAATAACAAAATTTAGACGTCAGCTGATTTAGGCACACGCTACTTGGGCCTTCTCTGCCTCCGGCATTAGAGGTGTTGTTTATACTATGTGTTACCAAGAGGTAAATCAATATACCTGAGTCACGCACAGAGCAATCCCCATTTAGCCCTGTTGCTACGGTGACCAGCCGTAGTAATGCGCGTGGTGTATCGCGGCGCCGAGATTCATATTATTCCCCTTTTTGCAGATATTATAAAAATTTGCTAAAATAAACAGTCAGGCTGACACATATTGTGACAGGAATATCTTACAGATCTGCCAAATAGTATAAATGATCTCATGGGGCCTTTAACGACAGGAAGAGGCGAAAAAAGGATGTAATTGTGTATTTCTTATGATCTTATAATCGCCATTGTATCAGCAAAACAAAGGCTGATAACATGCCATTGTATCAGCCAAAGAAAGACTGATAACATGCCATTGTATCAGCAAAACAAAGGCAAATAACCTGCTATTGTATCAGCCAAACAAAGGTGGATAACATGCCAGTGCATCAGCCAAAAAAAGGCGGATAACATGCCTTTTGATCAGCCAAAGTAAGGCGGATAACATGCCATTGTATCAGCCAAACAAAGCTGATAACATGCCATTGTAACAGCCAAACAAAGGCTGATAACATGCCATTGTATCAGCCAAAGAAAGGCTGATAACTTGCGATTGTATCAGCCAAAGAAAGGCGGATAACTTGCCACTGTATCAGGCAAACCAAGGCGGATAACATGCCATTGCATCAGCCAAACCAAGGTGGATAACATGCCATTGCATCGGCCAAACCAAGGCGGATAACATGCCATTGCATCAGCCAAACAAAGGCAATTAACTCGCCATTTTATCAGCCAAACAGAGGTGGATAACATGCCATTGGATCAGCCAAACAGAAACCTAATAAACACCGCCGTTTCGGCTGTGATGTGGCAAACGTGTCCATCCCGAGACGCCACAGAACAAAACATCGCAAAGCACATAAACCGATGACGTTTACCACTAAGTTGAAAACTTGTGGTAAACTGAGATCACGGGCAAGGTTAAAGAGACTCCATTTGGCAGTCTGCCATCCGTGGAGTATAGACAAAAGAAATCTTGGATTATTCAAAGACTGGTTCTCAGTTGCATTTTGACCTCTCTAGTCGTGGCGGGAAAGAGCTCGAAATGCAACGATAACGTTGTCATTCTTAACAAGCTTCGGATCCGTCTGCTGCGACAATAGAGCCACAACGTTATATATCAGTGACCCCCCCCCCCTCCCCCCCCGTTCTCCCTCAAGTCGTTATCGATATCACTTCCCCTCGCATTTCCCCCGCTTTCACAATAATTCGTTTCTGTTCGCTGATCTTGTGCCAATTTTGTTTTTACGACAGTAGCCCCCGACCCCCGACTACTACCCCCCCCACTCCCCCGCCTACAAAACCAACACGCCAACCAGTGCCAAATACCCCCGGAACTCGTTTCCCTTTTATTAGCCCTTTAACACGGGATAAAAGCCAAACTGGGTTGACCACAAGAGAGAAATGAAAGGAAAGGATTGCGTTGAAGCGCCCTGAGCCCAGCCTGTATAAGAAAGCTGCCCATTGGCTGAATACTCATTAATAGACTGGAATCGAATAACTTTACTGCCATTAAAGTTAAGTTGGGCCATTTAAACCTCCCGGACAATGAAATTAATTTGGATGAAACTTGTTTTAGATGCGAACCCACGATCTATTGATGAATGTCGTACAAAAGTCCCGGCGACCGTACTTTCCAGGTGCTGAGATATATCTGCAGGCTGAGGGGCCCACAGACCGTAAAATAAAATGACTTTCTACTATGTTTAATATTTTTAAGGGTTCATTGCTGAAAATTTATTTGAACATTAGAACTCTCTAACCCACTGAGGTGTATTTATGAACTCCAGTGACGGATTTCACGAACGCAGTTTACCCGACTACGGGGCTTCGTCGGTTAAAGTTACCATGAAAAAGAATTTGGCTGACTAACCCCCGTCGCCGACTAAGCTATGTACCACAGAGCTACCAGTGCAAAACACTACTCGCAAGTATTATAATATGTCCGCAAAGCAATATCCGAAATAGTGGGATAAGCAGTGAGGGGAAATCTTGATTTATGAGTGACACACGCTATGCAGTTTAACAATCACACAAAAACAAACATTATTTATGAGATGTTCACTCCCTGAGAATCTTCGTCGTTAACTGGGGCACACAAAGATAGATATTATGAGATTGCCATGTGTCGAGTGATGAGTGTTTCACCACAGTTTGGTTTAATGCGAACACTTGCATCACTAGCTGGCGGATCCAGGAGGGATTCTAAAGGGCTCTGTGGAAAGGATGCCACCCTCATAAACCTCAATCTGCTGAGGCGAATTTGTATTGCGTAGTGTTGTCCATTGTTCTATCGACCACACCGCATCCTTTTGTTAGTTGTGTGCAACCCCGTCCCACCCTCCCACCTCTACCAAACCCCGCCAGCCCCACCACTCCAACATTTTGAGCACTCTCTGCCTTCGTCTCACTCCGCTAGGGCTCCATTATATCTCTGTTGTCGCCTGCGTCCTCCATGCATTTTTACACTCGCTCGCCAGGGCGGCGCTGCGCAAATTAATAGCAAAATGCGTCTCGCATTTCTACAAATTAGTGCTGGGACCCAGCCTAAGCCTATTACGCATGAAATCAGGTGATGAAAAGTAAGAGTTCCGTCACAATTATAACTTTTTCGAAAGGGTACAAGATGCTTTTTGCTTTATTAAATACACAAAGCTCGTTATTTTTATGTTTTATTCTTGAAAACTATAATTTTGCAAGACATTACAGCTGATTTGGCCGTTTTTCCAGAATCTTGACATTTGCCCCCGGCCGACAGCAGCGGTAAAAGCTAGCTTGCGTAGCGCCACCGTGCGGGGAGCTTGCATTTTGAGGTGCGACCCAGGCCCACGGTCTAGGACAGAAGTGTTCAGTTCTCGGAGATTTGCAGCAGTCGCATTATACGTTATCAATTGTCTATCTTAACCAGTATATATATATATAATGTATATATATACTGGCCACCTATTCAATACATAAATGTTTTTACATGTATATATAACATATATATACATGTAAAAACATTTATGTATTTAATAGGTGGCTCCGCTCCGAATCCGTACAATTCGGTCCCCACCGAAGTTGCCGGAAGCGGATGCGGAGGCGGAGGCGGAGGCGTAGACGGAGGCGGAGGCGGAGGGGGAGGCGGACGCGGAGGCGGACGCGAAGGCGGAGGCGGACGCGGATTCGTGTGTTCGCGCCGATGAATTATAGTGGATCCCTTTAAAGCAATATACTTAGATGCGCCTTTTTTAGATTTTGTGCATTTTAGAATCAAGACTAAAAGTATCTCAAAATTATGATGCATATATGATTTATATATCTGAGAGTCTGTAAAACCACAATTTCTACATAAAACTGCGCGGTTTATTTATTTACAATGTTATTCCCCATTGGCTTACCACAAAGAAGCACATTTCATCACTGAACTATGAAGCGAACTATTTGCTGCGGAAGTAAATTTACAGCAGGGCATGATCATCCCTATGACGACCACCCCCCCCCCCCATTTAAATGGTGTCATCATGACAACCCGTGACACAGCGGAGGGGCGGTTGCCGCATTGTTTCCTGTATATAGCCACTCTACCAGCAGAGGAAGCTCGTTCCTCACATAACCTCTGCCTCACGCAACCGCCCACCTGACCGTTGACCTCAACGGTGTCGGGGTCACGAATGGTGTTTGGCGCTTGTTTTTATCGAATATTTTATTTGCAAATGATCACAGGAACAGTTAAGCAAAAAAAAATCTAAATAACACTGTGTCAAAGTTCAAAGCGCTTGACGCTAAATATAGTTCGAAATTAACACGCCTTTTTTTTTAATAAAACTTGTTCAAAATTATATAGTCAGTACTGTTAAGTTCTAGCCTCAAGTTTTCCACTTTATTATCTATGTTTCTCCTGGTGATGACAGTATGTTATCCCACTATATATTTAACGTTAATGATTAATACCTTCAATATATATGTCTTATGCACACGCGCCCTGCTATGTTATGTCATTGTGTATATATCCCGTTAACGTCTTAATGTTTTAATTTATAGCTATCGAGGTCGTCATTTACATGTGTATTCGCAGTTGATAACCTCGTAAAATAAGTACAGTTTCAATGAAGAAAAAATGCGTTTCATGAAAATGCACGGTGTAGTTTCAATTTCAACAGAGGCTAAGTATAATACGAACGCGGCTCAACTACATCATGACAAGGCAGCTTGTCCTATGTCTTTGCCAGAAAGAAATCGGTCTGCAAAAGGACTAAATGCAGGCTGAGGCATTAAAAACAAGCATATGCGGAAAAAAGCGCCCTCTAGTGTGAGATTTTACACAGCGCCATCTGAGCTGCATGGTTTTTGGCCCGCTCGCCCGTTCACGGCAGGGAAAGGCAAGGCTGACTTCCGTACGCTGTGGAAATAGCATTCCCCCCATTACGTGGGTCGCCGCTCCTGCTAAGGACACATCTCAAGGTCAACATCTCGGTATCAGAGGTCATGGAGACGTGTTAGTCGACATGCACCTTTTATTCCTTAACAACTGAAGTCTGAGCAGGCGATGGAGTGCGTGAGCGTGAGTAACGTTACCCCCCCTGTGTATTCCGGTTTACGGAGAACTGGTATCTATTGATACCACCGTATATTTATGTATTTACCGTCAAATCCACTACTGAGACTAACATATGGCTTCATTGCGACGCCAGCCAGTTTCAAGTGGAAGAGCATTAACGAATCACGTACGCCGCAGTGACACCTGGCGTCCGTTTTTCCGTGTGTCTCAATCTCTATACAGCTATCTATATAACTAGCTTTGCAAAGGATGGCTTCTCACGATGAAAGCATATTCAAATATTTAATTTTAGTTCTATAGAAGGAGCTAAACATTTCGTTCATAGTCTGACACGCTCGTAGTCCAACACGTTGTTTTTAATTCGATGCCACACCTGAGCACGGTACTTTGGAACGTAAGAGGTGCTGTATAATGGATAATAATTGTAGGTCGCTTCAAACACTTGTGGTCATATCGCGTCAATGGGAGAAGGGAGGGAAGAGCGGAGCCATGTCCCCGGGGCTACCCCCCCCCCACCTACTCTTTGCGACAAAAGACGTGTGATTTTTATCCTGCGACCACACAGGTATGACCACAGCGGGGCCCGAACCACCGATCCACGTGCCGTTAGGCAATTGAAATTGTTATACACCCGGCAAGCTACAGTTTTTGGTGGCAGCAGTGTGAAATTGTTATACACCCGGCAAGCTACAGTTTTTGGTTGCAGCAGTGTGATATTGTTATACACCCAGCAAGCTACAGTTTTTGGTGGCAGCAGTGTGATATTCTTATACACTGGGTAAGGTGCAGTTTTTGGTCGCATGAGTGTGATATTGTTATACTCTCGGCAAGCTACAGTTTTTGGTGGCAGTAGTGTGATATTGTTATTCACCCGGCAAGCTACAGTTTTTGGTGGCATCGGTGTGATATTGTTATGCACTGAGCAAGCCACAATTTTCGGTGTCAGCACTGTGATATTGTTATGCACTGAGCAAGCCACAGTTTTGGTGGCAGCAGTGTGATATTGTTATACACTAGGTAAGCTATAGTTTTATGGTGTCAGCAGTGTGATATTTTGTTATGCACTGGGCACCTTACAGTTTCTGGTGTCATCAGTGTGACATTGTTGTATCCTAGATAAGCTACAGTTTTTGATGTCAGCAGTGTGATATTGTTATACACTAGGTAAGCCATAGTTTTTGGTGTCAGCAGTGTGATATATTGTTATGCACTGGGCAAGCTGCAGTTATTGGTGTTTTATTCGACGCTGAGAATTTGGAGCAAAAAATCGACACTGGACACTGGACTGGAGAATTCCAGACCCCTTGTCATGTCACGCCACAAATGTCTCACCCTACCTACTTGATCTGAAGGTTCGCTTTTCGTGATGTAAATCATGGCGGCATCCTTAGCTTCACAAAGCGGGTCCGTAGCGACCTTGGGGTAATAAACTGACTTATTTCCGACTCGCCGTCTGTGCATTTGTTGTTTGTCTGTCTGGCGTTGGATGGACCAGTTGGGTTATTCATTATCGGTGGTCTTTCATTGTGTGGCTGGTGGACCGGCGGGGGTGTGGGCTGGGGAGGGGGGGGGGGGGCGACGAGAACTGCGCACTAACAAGCTGTTGGTCGCCACCTGCGGTTTTAAGGGGTATCACACACGTAAATACCAAAATGGCCGTTTGTGAACAAAGCGTATTTTTTTATTTTGAATTTGTGTTATCAGAGTGTCTTAGCGCCTAGATGGCAAAGTTTCGCCCTGAGGGCGACCGCCAAATATAAGGCCTTTAGGGCGACCGCCAAATATAAGGCCCTTAGGGCGACCGCCAAATATAAGGCCCATAGCGCGACCGAGCCATACAACGTATGTTGGCCGACCTCAACATATATCTTTTGGGCGACCGCCAAATATAAGGCCTTTAGTGCGACCGCCAAATATAAGGCCTTTAGGGCGACCAAAGCATACCACGTATGTTGGCCGACCGCAACATATATCTTTTGGGCGACCGCCAAATATAAGGCCTTTAGTGCGACCGCCAAATATAAGGCCCTTAGGGCGACCGCCAAATATAAGGCCTTTAGGGCGACCAAAGCATACCACGTATGTTGGCCGACCGCAACATATATCTTTTGGGCGACCGCCAAATTTAAGGCCCTTAGGGCGACCGTCAAATATAAGGCCCTTAGGGCGACCGCCAAATATAAGGCCTTTAGGGCGACCGCCAAATATAAGGCCTTTAGGGCGACCAAAACATACAACGTATGTTGGCCGACCGCAACATATATCTTTTGGGGGACCGCCAAATATAAGGCCCTTAGGGCGACCGAGGCATACAACGTATGTTGGCCGACCGCAACATATATCTTTTGGGCGACCGCCAAATGAAACGCCTGTAGGGCGACCGCCAAATGTAACGCCGTTTGGGCGAAATACAAGTTTATTAATCGAAATTAACAGGTTTTTAGGGTGACCGTCAAATATAACCTGTTTAAGGGGGCCGCCAAATCCAATGTATTTGTTGGCGTTGTTTGCCGACCGTAACATATATCTTTTAGGCGATCGCCGATTATCACGTGTTTAAGGCGACCGCCAAACATATCGTGCTTGGGCGACCGAACCTTTTGGGTAATATGATGATATTTTGGTCATCGCAAACACGTCGGCTCCGATACAGGAGTACCCTTCTAACCGCGAAGTTAGGGATATTTAATACAGGGCCATAGCTTCATAGATTGAATAAAATTCCGGTGTTTGTATTTGCTGTAGCGAAGTCCACATTGCCTTGGGATGAAGATACCTCTTCGCAAGGAGTACGGGGTAATCCCGAAACTTGCCTCCGGACTATTTTTCGCTATTTTAGACACTACATGGGTGGTTTATGCAACATCTTTGGATGGCTACATAGCTTAAAGGCCAACTTCTGGGTAAGTTAATTCGTAATAGTAATATAATTTACACATAGAATGGTAAATATTGAAGTAATCTCAGCGGTTATGAATTGCTCATAGCTGACCACATTTACGCCCAAGTAAGCGCGCCAACTGTGTTTCGACTGGAACATGGTGACCCACAAATATTATAATAACAAACCTTAAGGTTATGCATTGTTTATTCAGCATTCAACATCAGACGAACAAAAGATTAATTTCCGCATTTAACACACTAAACTTTTCTTTCCAAATCTGGGGGTAAACAAAACGACATTTCCAATGATTTGGCACACCCAGGTTTTGAGAAAGAGGCGGGGTACACCACAGGTTAAGATCACTTTCTATATCCAATTTCGTTATTGAGTCGAGAACTTGGGCGCTACAAATTCATCGCAGCCACCGATATGCTAATGACCATGAGGATATCTGATGCAACGCTTCATCTAGCTCCACTTGACGGCGGCATGGTCCATCTCGCACGTAATCGACGTAACCGCAACAGGAAGAAGAATATGGGAATAAATATTGCTACATTGGTTACTTTTCGATTGGTAGAGTGTGGCGAACTGCACGCTGTTAAAAGAAACACATAAATACATGAATAACTGCTTTCCGCGTCGCTTTGCGTGTCGATTTTCAAAAATCTCTGTCGATGTCGCTTTTTTAGACCCTCTGTGACGGAATTTGGGGGTCAATGTCGAATTTCGACTTTTTAAATATGCACGTATCGCGTGTCGCCATTTGCCCCTTCCAAACCCCTCCTATTGCACATTTCACACACCAGCTATGACTGTATCGATAACGGACTGTTGTTTTGGCTCCGTTTAGACTTGTGGATCTACATTTGTAGGCGTAACTGAAACATACATTTGCCTTCTTGCCAATTAGTTATGTCACATATATGTAACAGGATCACACATCTTGTTTTGGGCGTCAATGTATTCCTTTGCAGCCTCCTCAGCCGGCCTTCACCTTGTGGACTGGTTGGCTGGTTGTATATTCAGGATGCTTTAACCACTTTTGGTCATATCGCGTCAATGGGAGAAGGAAGGGATAGTGGAGCCATGTCTCCGGGGGTAACCCCCTACTCTTTGCGAAGAAGGACATTGGATCTTTATCGTGCGACCACACAGACATGGCCACAGCGGGGCGCGAACCACTGGCCACGTGTCCTTGTAGACTACTGCAGGAGAGCAACGACCGATGCGACACTCTCTGCCTTCGACGCACTCCGCTAGGGCTCCATTATATCTCTTTTCGCTATGAGATAGATGATGGGAGAAATGCACCACGCATTTCGACAAATTAGTGCCGGGGACCCAGCCTAAGCCTAATAACACAGTGTATCAGGTGATGCAAAGAAAAGGGTTCGTTCACAATTATAACTTTTTCGAAAGGGTACAAGATGTGTTTTGCTATATTAAATACAGAAAGCTCGTTAGTTTTATATTTTATTCCAGAAAGTATAATGTTGCAAGACATTGCAGCTGATTTGACCGTTCTTCAAGTATCTTGAAATTTGCTCCCGGCCGACAGCAGCGGTAAAAGCGGAGCTTGCGTAGCGCCACCGTGCGGGGAGCTTGTCGACTGGACCGTGTTAGGGTGGGGGTGGGGGTGGGGGTGGCGGTGGCGGTGGCGGGGCGGTGCTGATGATGTGAACTTTGGATGGATCTTCGAAGAAAGGAGGTGGAGTGAGCTGACTGGTGCTGCAGTCAACGGTTAAATGGTCCATTAGCCGGATCGAGGGTCGGCATTTCACGCAGGACCGACGCGGATAATGCATTGGCCTTTAGAGGTGTCTGGAAGGGCTAAATGGCGACACGCGACACAGGCATATTTGAAAAATCGACACTCGACATTGACCCTCAAATTCCGTGTTTTTGATGATTCGGAAAAAACGACCCCAACACAGATTTTGGAAAAACAACGACACGGAACCAAAAATGCGACACGGAATGTCGTAAAAAATCGACATTCGACACTGAAAATTTTGAAAAATTGACGCTAGACACTGAACCCTCCCCCCCCCCTTCCAGACTCATATATATGGACATTATCGCCCACCCAATCACTCTGTGGCCCGTATGAGATCCAGAGGGCGTTTGAAGGTCGATGTTTTCAGTCCTAGTCCTCTTAAGTGATGTGATCGATATATTCGGCGCCGTAGTTGACGCTCTCAACGCCACACAAAAACGCGTCAGACGAAGGTCAAGGCCATTGTATGATGGGATTGTCTAATATTATCCATTAGGCGGCGCCCGATTCAGGGCCGCCACGGGCACCGAGTCTTTCCGAACATTGCCATTGAGGGGGCGGCTGGTAGGGTGGTTAACGCATCCTGCTTTGCGACCGCTTTGCGATCAATTTTATAGTTTCCTGTGTTAAATTGATGTTCATCTTCCATGTATGTATTACATATTATCGCTTTGACGAATACATGATTTTGAATCTTGAATCTTGTGCTCTGGCACGCCAAGAATAATGTTTTCGAGCCAATCTCAAGGGCATTGCTTGATCAATGTCATGGGCGTGTCCAGTGAGGGGGGGGGGGGGGGGCATAAGGGGGCGCGTGCCCCACCCTTCAAACCATGTATTCAATGGCAGATCAAAGCAAGGAATTTATTTTTTTATAAATATTGAACACGAAATCAATACAACAAGAAATTCATGTTGAAATTTTACCAAAAATTGCAACTTATAACCCAAACTCTGTCTTAAGTATGTTATACCAGTGAATCGTCCTAACCTTGACAACTTGCTATGCATTAATGTTCTGTCATCATCATTGACAGCACGATCCACCAGAGCCCTGAACATGTTGTAGAGTGCCCAAGCTCTGGTGGATTGAGAGGCTCAGATGTCAATGGCCGCGAGCCAATGGAAACCCTTTAGCGCAATGCTATGTCATCCGAATCTCGTGCTAAGGGTAATGAGTTCGAACCCCACAGGAGGTGTGCAGATTTTTCCGCGGATTGGGACCACTTTGGCACACTAATATGCTCTGCTACTGCTTTTGGAAATTTACCGAGCTGTGCTGAATAAGTACCACTAAATTTTTAATAAAATTATTTAAAATAATAAAATAAGAGAAATAATGTATTGCAAATTTATTTATTTTGTGGAGAAGCAAATGCTTCTTATGTCAATAAATACTGATAATTATTTCACAGAACATAATTTTAAAAGCTCAGTCATAATAATATAAAATACCAACCGGTAAGCAGCGTACGCATCTGGATGGATCTCATCGACTGTTTTTACATTAGTCAGCATCATGGACTTTTTAGGGATTTTTTAGCCATGAGCATTTGATGTCTGTTTTGGTCACATTCTTATATCTGTAAATAGCAATTACCTATAGGAGGGTTGATAATTCCGGATTTAGAAGCTGGGAACAGCAGGGCTTTATTGATGTGACAGACTTGATTACTGCACTGCTGCATTGGAAGTATGCATGTGCCTACATATTGGATGTCACTGTAATTTGTACAAAGGCTGGATGCCTGCCAAAGTATGGAATAAACCCACTATACAAAAATCTTAAGGCTAACAATGTGAGTGAATATAATTGTTTTCTTACTTAGTATTGCACAGCGTTAAGACCTGTCTATAACACCAACCTTAATTGTGACTGCAACTCACAATCCACAAGAATAATCTGATGTGTATCGCGTATATATAATATATATATGATATATGATATGAAGCTAGAAAACATGTGTTAAGAGTACAAAAACCTCAGCTTGAAATATTATTCATTATCTGTATCCACAAATTATTTCTTTAACAATTATTATCGCATTATATGGTTTATATAATTTATTTTAAATGCTTACTAATATGAAGTAATATATAATATACTGTAGGAATACAAATTTTAGCACAGTAGATTATTCAACATAGTTATAATCAAATATAGTAGGCTGATAATTATTAGGTTAGGAGATTGAACGAACCGAAAGAGCCATGTTGCAGCAACATGATGGCATTCAGACTTGCCAAGTGGGCAGTCAATTCAATTCAATTCGATATCATTTATTTGAGCAAGATCGAATGCATACAGACGTAAAATACAAAACAACGTGATAACTAAACCACCTCTTACTCTGGGGACTTCTATTAAGACCACGAAGGTCGCTAGCATAGGAGCCACAAAAAAAAAAAAAAAAAAAAAATTAAAAAGAAAAAGAAAAATCATCGCGTAATCGTAATGGAACAGGTATGGGACAATATAAATGGGGTGACATTGCACTTATATGTATGTAAATGTAGGGATCTTGGGAGAAATAAATGAAAGATCTACACATAGCCCATTTCTAGAGATATATAAAACAGGAAAGGACCTTTATTAACCTAATAATTTTTACAAATATAACAATTAACTAAATGACATTCCAGAGAATACCTCTCGACTAAGAAATTTTTGATATATTTTGAAAATAGTCACAAGTGCTTGAGTCTACACTGTGAGATTCATTCAAGTGTACTTTGCAAAGAAAAGTAAATATAATAATATATAAATATAATTATCTCAGCTCCCTTTTCAGGTACAAACAATGTAATCTAATGATATCAATATTAAGTCATAATAATATTTAGCATCACAGCATATATCACAGATACTGTCAGTGGAAAGTCTTTTGACATCTTTCTCTCATATGTGGCCTCTGGCCCGGGTGGGTACTTGAGATGGGGGTTACGCTGTATTCCCAGGTCACAATGAATATGTAAGGTGTAGACACAACAGATACAAAGGGGAAAGGGGGGGGGTCCAAGGGGTATTTGTGTTCCTGGAGAATGGGCTTTTCATTTCACAGTGAACTGGGAATGAGGAAAATAATTCTTCGTGAACTTGGAATTGGATATTAGCCAACCGTTATTATCAACAAGATATTCATTAGACGTGAACTGAGAATTTTATTACGATAACCATGATTTGGGAAATTGAAGAAACAAATTAATGAACTAGAAAAAGTGATTAGAAATTCATTTGGGATGGGAAGAAGGCACGAATAGGCCTAAGACAACTATACCAGCCGATAAATAAAGGAGGTTTAGGTTTAACGAACATAGTTGAATTTACAAAGGCCCTAAAGATATCTTGGGTAAGCCGCCTTGTAGAAACAAATGGTAGCTGGCAAAAACTTTTCCGGGAGTGGGTTAATTGTGAAAAAACATTGTTTTGGGAACTGGACAGCCAGTCTTTTAAAGACTTATCAAAACAAATTTCCAACCCGTTTTGGAGAGAAGTTTGTCAAGCGTGGGAGAGCTACAGATCATTATACAGTGATAATGACATCAAGTGTAACCCCTTATGGGACACCTTTTTTATAAAGTGTCATAACTGTTCACGTCGATCTTGTGTGTAAAATAAAAACATTATATGATGTATCCGCCTCTTTCATTAATTGTAAACAGGGCGTTCTCCATATAAGTCATTTCGTCTATATTAATCTAGAAATAACGCGTACCCCCCCCCCCCTCCATGTATGCACTCTCACTGTCTGTCTCGGGATGCGGCCTGGGCGATAATAGGGCTGACTACGGTAAATACTTATCGATAAATTTAGAGTACACTCCAGAAACAATAACTTATTATGACTCAACTTCCTCAAGTACATTATTCACGGGGATTAGACAATTAAAGAGCAGGTAGTCTGATATAAATGTGTTCATGTTGCAACAACAAAATAAAATGGTTCAATGAACCTACCTTTACGGCGTAAGTACGATCACGCAATGACACCTGGACAACCGCGACACTAATATGTGCGTGAGCGTCGAAAGTAAACTTTAAAATATGAGAACTTTCCACAGCGTTTTCGCTTTTACGCTGCATTTTGGGCTTATCTCTGGTGTAATTACTCCAATACTGCAGAGAAATGACCATGATCTTCTGCGTCGCTTCGTCTTCGTCACTGTGTACGCATACGCGATGTCGCCAAGATGGCCGTAAAACACTCCCTGAAGTACATCTGCGCCCTATGTTTGTGTGGTCGCAGGATAAAGATCCTGTGCCTTTTGTTCGGAATCGCAATCTCAAGTCTTCGTGCTTAAAATCCTATCCACTACAATAGGAAATATGTATGTTTTTTGTGTGCGTGTGTTGCTTGTTTTGTTATATTATCGCCCAGTTACTTACAGACACTATCACTCACGCGTCCATCCATTCTGAGGCCTGTAAGATAGATAGCTGCGGCGTCAAGGTCGGTAGTTAGTCGTAGTGCTTATAAGAGATAAAATCCTTTTTCGGCGCACCGGCTAGCTGACATACTAACGCCATTAAAGCATGGTATAGGTCGTTATATTATCGCCCATGTCGTCATCCTTCGCTAGGTGGCGGAGTAATTGCGATCCAGGGCAACAGATAGCTCCCAGTATGTTGACCCACGCTCTGGCTGTGGCCACCCTTACCGTATGGTGGTTAACCATTAACACATCTTACTTTGTCAGTGACGTGGGGGTGAATTTTAGCCCATTATTGTCAATTACAGTTCCACACGTGGTCACCCTAATGAGGGCTGAACGGCTTACGTCGTTAAATTTGATGACAATTCCATTCATCACCGTATGCAAACGGCGGCTCGTAACTGCCGATACGATCCGCTAAAGATGGCGGAAGGTGGTGTCAGTGGAATATTTTATTCGTCATTTGTCTCAAATTGACTGGGGCATCGGCCGTGACAAATGTTCCACATCGCCCAACACAGTTATGAGGCGGCCATTGTGTAAATAAGATGGCAACCATATTGCTCTAATTACATCGTAGTAACGTCATGCAAACATCTATGATGTTGCTCATGACTGAAATTGGAGGTTGACTGTAACTCTGGTTGTTAACAAGATTCAAATAGGTCAACACTGCAAAAACGCTCAAATGCTCCAAACAAGCAACGGATAGTACTAACGATTGAAGTAGAACAAACTTAAAGGAACGTTATATCGAAAGCAGCATTGTACAAGCACGCAGCAAATGTCGATCCTACCTTTAACCTCTTGGAGAAAGAAGATCAATTGATATATCTTTAACAATATTGTTGGAAGCCTCTGACAACTTACCTATCAGCAGCATGGTATATCAGGAAAAATCGGTTGTATCGTTGATGGTTATATGTTCTATATGTTTTATTTGTCTTTGACGTTTAGCATGGTTATCTGCATATTATAATAATATTAGCCTGAGTGAGATTACAGATGATGATCAAGATCATATTGGCCAATCATATTCAATGATATTGTCCGATTTGAAGTCGCTTATAAGCCATGATGGCTGGGAGAGCTGTATATTTCTGTTATTTGTGTTGCGTGTATGTTGTATTATTGAACTCACAAGTGTCACCTGACATACCTTGCGCCATCTTTAGTTGACCGTATCTACAGTTACAGGCCGTTGTTTACGTGCAGTGCTCCATACATCAGGGATGCTTATGCCTCGATGGCAACGAATCCTATGACAAACCAGATATTCCATCCCCCCCTGCAACCAAGCGTCCGCTTTTGTCGTAGGGACAGGCCATTAGATATCCAGGGGTGGAGGTGGGGTTATGTATTTTCGTCAAACTAAAATCTGGTTATGAATCTTGCTTTGCCTCTTAAGGAAACAAATGTCCTCTATTTTTCTTAAAACAAAATCATGCCATTCGTCGTACTATTAAACGGAATAAATTTGACAGATTAAAAAAAGATATACCATGACAAAAACAAAACAGTGAAAAAGAAAAAGAAAAATCATCGCGTAATCGTAATGGAACAGGTATGGGACAACATAAATGGGGTGACATTGCACTTATATGTATGTAAATGTAGGGATCTTGGGAGAAATAAATTTAAGATTTACACATAGCCCATTTCTAGAGATATATAAAACAGGGGAGGACCTTTAATAACCTAATAATTTTTACAAATATAACAATTAACTAAATGACATTCCAGAGAATACTTCTCGACTAAGAAATTTTTGATATATTTTGAAAATAGTCACAAGTGCTTGAGTCTACACCGTGAGATTCATTCAAGTGTACCTTGCAAAGAAAAGTAAATATAATAATATATAAATTTAATTATCTCAGCTCCCTTTTCAGGTACAAACAATGTAATCTAATGATATCAATATTAAGTCATAATAATATTTAGTATCACAGCATATATCACAGATACTGTCAGTGGAAAGTCTTTTGACATCTTTCTCTCATATGTGGCCTCTGGCCCGGGTGGGTACTTGAGGTGGGGGTTACGCTGTATTCCCAGGTCACAATGAATTTGTAAGGTGTAGACACAACAGATACAAAGGGGAAAGGGGGGGGGGGGGGTCCAAGGGGTATTTGTGTTCCTGGAGAATGGGCTTTTCATTTCACAGTGAACTGGGAATGAGGAAAATAATTCTTCGTGAACTTGGAATTGGATATTAGCCGACCGTTATTATCAACAAGATATTCATTAGACGTGAACTGAGAATTTTATTACGATAACCATGATTTGGGAAATTGAAGAAACAAATTAATGAACTAGAAAAAGTGATAAGAAATTCATTTGGGATGGGAAGAAGGCACGAATAGGCCTAAGACAACTATACCAGCCGATAAATAAAGGAGGTTTAGGTTTAACGAACATAGTTGAATTTACAAAGGCCATAAAGATATCTTGGGTAAGCCGCCTTGTAGAAACAAATGGTAGCTGGCAAAAACTTTTCCGGGAGTGGGTTAATTGTGAAAAAGCATTGTTTTGGGAACTGGACAGCCAGTCTTTTAAAGACTTATCAAAACAAATTTCCAACCCGTTTTGGAGAGAAGTTTGTCAAGCGTGGGAGAGCTACAGATCATTATACAGTGATAATGACATCAAGTGTAACCCCTTGTGGGACACCTTTTTTATAAAGTGTCATAACTGTTCACGTCGATCTTGTGTGTAAAATAAAAACATTATATGATGTATCCGCCTCTTTCATTAATTGTAAACAGGGCGTTCTCCATATAAGTCATTTCGTCTATATTAATCTAGAAATAACGCGTACCCCCCGCCCCCCCCCCCCTCCATGTATGCACTCTCACTGTCTGTCTCGGGACGCGGCCTGGGCGATAATAGGGCTGACTACGGTAAATACTTATCGATAAATTTAGAGTACACTCCAGAAACAATAACTTATTATGACTCAACTTCCTCAAGTACATTACTCACGGGGATTAGACAATTAAAGAGCAGGTAGTCTGATATAAATATGTTCATGTTGCAACAACAAAATAAAATGGTTCAATTAACCTACCTTTACGGCGTAAGTCCGATCACGCAATGACGCCTGGACAACCGCGACACTAATATGTGCGTGAGCGTCGAAAGTAAACTTTAAAATATGAGAACTTTCCACAGCGTTTTCGCTTTTACGCTGCATTTTGGGCTTATCTCTGGTGTAATTACTCCAATACTGCAGAGAAATGACCATGATCTTCTGCGTCGCTTCGTCTTCGTCACTGTGTACGCATACGCGATGTCGCCAAGATGGCCGTAAAACACTCCCTGAAGTACATCTGCGCCCTATGTTTGTGTGGTCGCAGGATAAAGATCCTGCGCCTTTTGTTCGGAATCGCAATCTCAAGTCTTCGTGCTTAAAATCCTATCCACTACAATAGGAAATATGTATGTTTTTTGTGTGCGTGTGTTGCTTGTTTTGTTATATTATCGCCCAGTTACTTACAGACACTATCACTCACGCGTCCATCCATTCTGAGGCCTGTAAGATAGATAGCTGCGGCGTCAAGGTCGGCTGTTAGTCGTAGTGCTTATAAGAGATAAAACCCTTATTCGGCGCACCGGCTAGCTAACATACTAACGCCATTAAAGCATGGTATAGGTCATTATATTATCGCCCATGTCGTCATCCTTCGCTAGGTGGCGGAGTAATTGCGATCCAGGGCAACAGATAGCTCCCAGTATGTTGACCCACGCTCTGGCTGTGGCCACCCTTACCGTATGGTGGTTAACCATTAACACATCTTACTTTATCAGTGACGTGGGGGTGAGTTTTAGCCCATTATTGTCAATTACAGTTCCACACGTGGTCACCCTAACGAGGGCTGAACGGCTTACGTCGTTAAATTTGATGACAATTCCATTCATCACCGTATGCAAACGGCGGCTCGTAACTGCCGATACGATCCGCTAAAGATGGCGGAAGGTGGTGTCAGTGGAATATTTTATTCGTCATTTGTTTCAAATTGACTGGGGCATCGGCCTTGACAAATGTTCCACATCGCCCAACACAGTTATGAGGCGGCCATTGTGTAAACAAGATGGCAACCATATTGCTCTAATTACATCGTAGTAACGTCATGCAAACATCTATGATGTTGCCCGTGACTGAAATTGGAGGTTGACTGTAACTGTTGGTTGTTAACAAGATTCAAATAGGTCAACACTGCAAAAACGCTCAAATGCTCTAAACATGCAACGGATAGTGCTAACGATTGAAGTAGAACAAACTTAAAGGAACGTTTTTTCGAAAGCAGCATTGTACAAGCACGCAGCAAATGTCGATCCGACCTTTAACCTCTTGGAGAAAGAAGATCAATTGATATATCTTTAACAATATTGTTGGAAGCCTCTGACAACTTACCTATCAGCAGCATGGTATATCAGGAAAAATCGGTTGTATCGTTGATGGTTATATGTTCTATATGTTTTATTTGTCTTTGACGTTTAGCATGGTTATCTGCATATTATAATAATATTAGCCTGAGTGAGATTACAGATGATGATCAAGATCATATTGGCCAATCATATTCAATGATATTGTCCGATTTGAAGTCGCTTATAAGCCATGATGGCTGGGAGAGCTGTATATTTCTGTTATTTGTATTGCGTGTATGTTGTATTATTGAACTCACAAGTGTCACCTGACATACCTTGCGCCATCTTTAGTTGACCGTATCTACAGTTACAGGCCGTTGTTTACGTGCAGTGCTCCATACATCAGGGATGCTTATGCCTCGATGGCAACGAATCCTATGACAAACCAGATATTCCATCCTCCCCTGCAACCAAGCGTCCGCTTTTGTCGTAGGGACAGGCCATTAGATATCCAGGGGTGGAGGTGGGGTTATGTATTTTCGTCAAACTAAAATCTGGTTATGAATCTTGCTTTGCCTCTTAAGGAAACAAATGTCCTCTATTTTTCTTAAAACAAAATCATGCCATTCGTCGTACTATTAAACGGAATAAATTTGACAGATTAAAAAAAGATATACCATGACAAAAACAAAACAGTGAAAAAGAAAAAGAAAAATCATCGCGTAATCGTAATGGAACAGGTATGGGACAACATAAATGGGGTGACATTGCACTTATATGTATGTAAATGTAGGGATCTTGGGAGAAATAAATTTAAGATTTACACATAGCCCATTTCTAGAGATATATAAAACAGGGGAGGACCTTTAATAACCTAATAATTTTTACAAATATAACAATTAACTAAATGACATTCCAGAGAATACCTCTCGACTAAGAAATTTTTGATATATTTTGAAAATAGTCACAAGTGCTTGAGTCTACACCGTGAGATTCATTCAAGTGTACCTTGCAAAGAAAAGTAAATATAATAATATATAAATTTAATTATCTCAGCTCCCTTTTCAGGTACAAACAATGTAATCTAATGATATCAATATTAAGTCATAATAATATTTAGTATCACAGCATATATCACAGATACTGTCAGTGGAAAGTCTTTTGACATCTTTCTCTCATATGTGGCCTCTGGCCCGGGTGGGTACTTGAGGTGGGGGTTACGCTGTATTCCCAGGTCACAATGAATTTGTAAGGTGTAGACACAACAGATACAAAGGGGAAAGGGGGGGGGGGTCCAAGGGGTATTTGTGTTCCTGGAGAATGGGCTTTTCATTTCACAGTGAACTGGGAATGAGGAAAATAATTCTTCGTGAACTTGGAATTGGATATTAGCCGACCGTTATTATCAACAAGATATTCATTAGACGTGAACTGAGAATTTTATTACGATAACCATGATTTGGGAAATTGAAGAAACAAATTAATGAACTAGAAAAAGTGATAAGAAATTCATTTGGGATGGGAAGAAGGCACGAATAGGCCTAAGACAACTATACCAGCCGATAAATAAAGGAGGTTTAGGTTTAACGAACATAGTTGAATTTACAAAGGCCATAAAGATATCTTGGGTAAGCCGCCTTGTAGAAACAAATGGTAGCTGGCAAAAACTTTTCCGGGAGTGGGTTAATTGTGAAAAAGCATTGTTTTGGGAACTGGACAGCCAGTCTTTTAAAGACTTATCAAAACAAATTTCCAACCCGTTTTGGAGAGAAGTTTGTCAAGCGTGGGAGAGCTACAGATCATTATACAGTGATAATGACATCAAGTGTAACCCCTTGTGGGACACCTTTTTTATAAAGTGTCATAACTGTTCACGTCGATCTTGTGTGTAAAATAAAAACATTATATGATGTATCCGCCTCTTTCATTAATTGTAAACAGGGCGTTCTCCATGTAAGTCATTTCGTCTATATTAATCTAGAAATAACGCGTACCCCCCGCCCCCCCCCCCCCCCCCCTCCATGTATGCACTCTCACTGTCTGTCTCGGGACGCGGCCTGGGCGATAATAGGGCTGACTACGGTAAATACTTATCGATAAATTTAGAGTACACTCCAGAAACAATAACTTATTATGACTCAACTTCCTCAAGTACATTACTCACGGGGATTAGACAATTAAAGAGCAGGTAGTCTGATATAAATATGTTCATGTTGCAACAACAAAATAAAATGGTTCAATTAACCTACCTTTACGGCGTAAGTCCGATCACGCAATGACGCCTGGACAACCGCGACACTAATATGTGCGTGAGCGTCGAAAGTAAACTTTAAAATATGAGAACTTTCCACAGCGTTTTCGCTTTTACGCTGCATTTTGGGCTTATCTCTGGTGTAATTACTCCAATACTGCAGAGAAATGACCATGATCTTCTGCGTCGCTTCGTCTTCGTCACTGTGTACGCATACGCGATGTCGCCAAGATGGCCGTAAAACACTCCCTGAAGTACATCTGCGCCCTATGTTTGTGTGGTCGCAGGATAAAGATCCTGCGCCTTTTGTTCGGAATCGCAATCTCAAGTCTTCGTGCTTAAAATCCTATCCACTACAATAGGAAATATGTATGTTTTTTGTGTGCGTGTGTTGCTTGTTTTGTTATATTATCGCCCAGTTACTTACAGACACTATCACTCACGCGTCCATCCATTCTGAGGCCTGTAAGATAGATAGCTGCGGCGTCAAGGTCGGCTGTTAGTCGTAGTGCTTATAAGAGATAAAACCCTTATTCGGCGCACCGGCTAGCTAACATACTAACGCCATTAAAGCATGGTATAGGTCATTATATTATCGCCCATGTCGTCATCCTTCGCTAGGTGGCGGAGTAATTGCGATCCAGGGCAACAGATAGCTCCCAGTATGTTGACCCACGCTCTGGCTGTGGCCACCCTTACCGTATGGTGGTTAACCATTAACACATCTTACTTTATCAGTGACGTGGGGGTGAGTTTTAGCCCATTATTGTCAATTACAGTTCCACACGTGGTCACCCTAACGAGGGCTGAACGGCTTACGTCGTTAAATTTGATGACAATTCCATTCATCACCGTATGCAAACGGCGGCTCGTAACTGCCGATACGATCCGCTAAAGATGGCGGAAGGTGGTGTCAGTGGAATATTTTATTCGTCATTTGTTTCAAATTGACTGGGGCATCGGCCTTGACAAATGTTCCACATCGCCCAACACAGTTATGAGGCGGCCATTGTGTAAACAAGATGGCAACCATATTGCTCTAATTACATCGTAGTAACGTCATGCAAACATCTATGATGTTGCCCGTGACTGAAATTGGAGGTTGACTGTAACTGTTGGTTGTTAACAAGATTCAAATAGGTCAACACTGCAAAAACGCTCAAATGCTCTAAACATGCAACGGATAGTGCTAACGATTGAAGTAGAACAAACTTAAAGGAACGTTTTTTCGAAAGCAGCATTGTACAAGCACGCAGCAAATGTCGATCCGACCTTTAACCTCTTGGAGAAAGAAGATCAATTGATATATCTTTAACAATATTGTTGGAAGCCTGACAACTTACCTATCAGCAGCATGGTATATCAGGAGAAATCGGTTGTATCGTTGATGGTTATATGTTCTATATGTTTTATTTGTTTTTGACGTTTAGCATGGTTATCTGCATATTATAATAATATTAGCATGAGTGAGATTACAGATGATGATCAAGATCATATTGGCCAATCATATTCAATGATATTGTTCGATTTGAAGTCGCTTATAAGCCATGATGGCTGGGTAAGCTGTATATTTCTGTTATTTGTGTTGCGTGTATGTTGTATTATTGAACTCACAAGTGACTCTAACAGACGAAAATATGTCACCTGACATACCTTGCGCCATCTTTAGTTGACCGTATCTACAGTTACGGGCCGTTGTTTACGTGCAGTGCTCCATACATCAGGGATGCGTATGCCTCGATGGCAACGAATCCTATGACAAACCAGATATTCCATCCCCCCCTGCAACCAAGCGTCCGCTTTTGTCGTAGGGACAGGCCATTAGATATCCAGGGGTGGAGGTGGGGTTATGTATTTTCGTCAAACTAAAATCTGGTTATGAATCTTCCTTTGTCTCTTAAGGAAACAAATGTCCTCTATTTCTTAAAACAAAATCATGCCATTCGTCGTACTAGTAAACGAAATAAATTTGACAGATTAAAAAAAGATATACCATGACAAAAACTTCCCTAAAATTATAATCTTCCCAGGGCCATAGAAAAATATTGAGCATTCGTCGAACCCCCACACCCCCACACCCCAACACTCCCACCCTAACACCCATACGTAAAAGCCCCATCTGCCCTCGACAGTAAGCTTCCCAGGAGCGCTATCAAGGCTTTATCGGGTGGAAGGAGACAACGCCACTTGGACGAAGACAACAGGAATATGCGAGTACGGGAATAATATGAAACATTGTCTTTCCTTGATGATAGAGAGAAATGTTTAATCTCAGATGGGCCCATTAACAGAAAATGTGGGTTTCTGCTCTGAGGAAGATGAAACAGTTGCCAAAAGGGATCATTTTGGCGCATATGTTTATACCTAACAATGCCCCCCCACCCTCCTCCCCGTGTTCCCCTCTACGCACCCGGGCAACGATGCATGGAATGTCTTAATTATCAAACCTGCGTGCTATGTATTTAATATCAAATTTAACACAGGACGTTACATGAGGTATATAAACATATCACTTTTTTAGGAAGTCGTTTCTTCAGGAAGTTATTTTCCAACCTGTTCTCCAAATCTTGAATTTAAATCCTGAAAGCCTGTCGGGCTATCCGGAGAGAAGCAAATTTGTTCACCGGAGTAGAAGTTGGTGGCCGGCTTTATATCCCTGCGCGCCTGTTCGCTGTTCGGTATTTTGTGTTTGATGTCGCCCGCCGCTCACTAGGACGTCCGCGCGCGATAAGATAGTCCGCGCAGGTTTATGCTGAAATTGTTGTTTCACAGACTCATAGAGATATAAAACACATGCATCATAACTGAGATACTGTTAGTCTTGATTCTAAAATGTAAAAAAATCATGGCGCGTGTAAGTAGGCTGCTTTAAACACCATCTATATTCTCAACCGTTCGTTGTGGCCAAAAAATGGGAGGAGGGGGTGAGGGGATGAGGGGATGAGGGGGAGGACTGGGAGGAGGGGGAAAGGTGGGAGAAGGGGAAAGACCGGGAGTAGGGGGAGGAGGGGGAAGAGGAGAAGGACGGGGAGGACTGGGAGGACTGGGAGGATGGGAGGACTGGGAGGATGGGAGGACTGGGAGGAGGGGGAGGACTGGGAGGAGGGGGAGGAGGGGAAAGAGGGAGAGGAGGGCGCGGCCAAAGAGGTCCGGACTCCTGGAATACCACCGTCTGCTGGATCCGTCGCAGTATAACTGACCCAATTTGTTCTGTCCCTGCTTTGATTTCACTTCGTTCACGTCTCTAATACGGCCAGGTAATTCGCGGCGGAAATCTACCTTGAGTGTTAGAGTGTCTTTTAGTCGCTCTGTGGGGGTGTTTCCTCGTGTAGATCTAACGCAGTTGGCTGGTTGGTTATTCAGGACGCTTTAACCCCTTTTGGTCATATCGCGTCAATGGGAGAAGGAAGAGTGGAACCATGTCTGCGGGGGTAACCCCATACTCTTTACGATCAAACGCGGACAGGCCAGACATGAATTTGATCCCCCTCGCGTGCCTCCACTTGCATGACCCTGACATAAATTAGGTGCCATTCAAAGGTCGGCTGTTTCTTCTGTAATTCTGAAAAACATGGAGAACACATAACTCCATCTACGGCCATGGGCGGGCGGTGCGGCCGGAGCAAAATCACTGGCTATGATTATTTTCACCATGCGAAGCAATTGCCTTCATGTGACACGTTGGGCTGTTAAGCAAAAATGCGTTGTGCCCCGAGGAGCGTTAGTGAAAACGGCAACAAACTCAGTTAGAGTGCTCTTGAAAAGCTATCCTCTTAAGGCATCTATCAGCTGGTCTATTCCGCAGGAATGAACAAAATTGCAACTAGGAGGAGGGGGGGGCGCAGAATTTTAAAAGGGCGAGCACAGACACACTTTAGGGTCTGAGAGGGGAATGGGTGCCCCCAGTGCCCCACTAGACACGCCGATGCGGAGTGATCACATTACGCTCGCAAATTTAATCACTGTATAATTAAACCGTCAAAAATATACTTAACTAAATTTGAGAATGCTTCCGACAATTCTTCGAAAAATTCTTCTTTTGGCTGGTAAATTGAGGGACTGAAGCAATACACTGACCTTGCCTAACCTAGACGGTGACGTTGGCTGTGAGGGTTGCCTTGATTTCTTGTCAGAATAACAACAAACTCTGAATGTAGGTTGTGTCTTAAAGCCGAAATTATAATAAACTATGAATGTGTGTTGTGTCTTAAAGCCAAAATTATAATAAACTATGAATGTGTGTTGTGTCGTCTTAAAGCCGAAATTATAATAAACTACGAAAGTGTGTTGTGTCTTAAATCCGGAGTTAGAACAAACTCTGAATGTAGGTTGTGTCTTAAAGCCGAAATTATAATAAACTATGAATGTGTGTTGTGTCTTAAAGCCGAAATTATAATAAACTATGAATGTGTGTTGTGTCTTAAAGCCAAAATTATAATAAACTATGAAAGTGTGTTGTGTCTTAAAGCCGGAGTTACAACACACTCTGAAAGTAGGTTGTGTCTTAAAGCCGAAACTAAAATAAACTATGAATGTGTGTTGTGTCGTCTTAAAGCCGAAATTATAATAAACTACGAAAGTGTGTTGTCTTAAATCCGGAGTTAGAACAAACTCTGAATGTAGGTTGTGTCTTAAAGCCGAAATTATAATAAACTATGAATGTGTGTTGTGTCTTAAAGCCGGTGTCACACAGTCCGAATGCTTATTTTGTCTTAAAGTTGGAATTACAAAAACTCTGAAAGTGTCTTGTTTCTTAAATCCGGAATTAAAACAACCTCTGAATGTATGTTTTTCCTAAAGCTGGAATTGCAACAAACTATGTTGTTCCTTACGGGAGCAGGACAACTCCCCAACGGCTCGATTAACAGTCAGAATTGAGTTCAATTATCCAGGTGTGTAGCATCATCCCGGCAGTGTGGGTCCTGAGAATACTGGCATCTTATTATGGGTTGTAAAACAAACACATGCATAGGCCAAGGGGTATGTTTATGTTTATGTTTACGGCAAGTGTCAATTGTTAATAGCACGACCCCCCCCCCCCCCAATCACCTTCATCTGTGCACGGTTCCATGTTGATGGAGACGGGTGAAACAATGAGTCGTTCTCCCATGTAAAGAACGCATATAATTGCTGCTCAGAGATTGCTTTGTCGTTGACATGGAGAACATGTATCGGTAACATTCATGCATGCCTGCTTTCATGTTGTGTGTGTAAACGGTAGTTAACTTTGCTCACAATTAAGTTGTCGATGAGTAGATTTCGAGAAAAGGTAACTTCAAGAGGCATGTTAATTGGGTTCTAAGGACACCAACTTAAGTTAGTGACATGCAACTCGACCTCTCAGAAAGTCTTAAGACTGTAATTTGCAGTTTGCTTTCTCCTCACATGTTAGTGTTTTACGCTGTCGCTGGTGAGAGGGGTGGGTGGATTGCGATATTGGCGGGATAATGATTGGTATTGCCTTTAACAAGCTCGGTTACCAATCTGCGATGTATGATAGCAAATCGGCACAGGGAGCTATTGAGTTGATCACACAGAGTTGGCCGCTCTTTAAGCGCTCTTGTTTAAGAGAATTTTTACGATGGTATTTTTTTTTTAGAATGGTTCACCGCTCTGCAGCTGCCCGATCCTGGAGGCTTATATTAAGGGAAGCTTTGCCGCTGCGCTCTGTGATGTCTATACTTATGTACAGATCCGGCTTCTTTTCATGCCCTGGCCCCGCTGCGATAGGCACCATTGTCTCATAATCCAGATGGCGGTTGGAGAGATACACATCAGTGTGGGACCCCCTTTCGTCTCCTAATCCCATTGTCCGAGCCACCTTTACGCCAGGTATACTGCCCCCTTTGTCTGGACCCAGATGGCGGTCAGTCGCTGGCCACGCGGTGTCGCTTCTCCCACCCTCCCAACCCTTTTCTTAGTCTTAGACTTGTCTAACTGTCACATACGTGCCGGCTCCTTGACACGAGGGCTCATTATAACTCCCTTTAATATCACTATTATTACCTTATTTGTATTGTGTTATGTGTATCGTCATATTGTATTGTGTTTCGTCATATTGTATTTTCTGTATCAGTACTTTGGTAGTAGTAGCGTTTGAATAAATACCGTGTGTTATTACGCTTAGGCTGGGTCCCCGGCACCAGTTTGTAGAAATGCGAGGGGCATTTTTCCTATCGATTTGTGCAGATTTTTCTTATCATACAGTTGATTAATTATCGTGGTAAAAGCAGCCTACTTACAATGCGCCATCTTAGACTTTTGACATTTTTGAATCAAGACTATATTTATCTCAAAATTATGATGCATAATATGTTTTATATCGCGTTCAGTGACACAGAATACCAAATAGCGAACAGGCGCGCAGGGATATAAAGCCGGCCAACAACTTCTGCCCCGGTGAGCAAATTTGCTTCTCTCCGGATAGCCCACAGGCTTTCAGGATTTGAATTCAAGACAGAATATACTTATTTGACATGGAGAAGAGATCGGTAATATAAAAATGACATGTTTTTTTAAATGATCTGGGATCTTCTTAGCATAAAGTTGATTGATTACCGCGGTTAAGTCTAACATCCTGGCGAAACCCGCTTCGCCGTGGCCTAGTATAATGGCGACGATACATCTTTTTCAGGATACATCTAATCCGTATTTCCGTAAATCGCATCCCGTAACCCCGTTATTTGGCGCAAAAACTTTACCCACGGCTGGTGCTCGCAGAGTGTGTTGTGTAGGTATTATTTGAAACGTATTCAAATGCGAAAGCCAAAAAAAAACAGGCGAAAGCGAAAAAAAAACACAGGCGAAACCGAAATATTTGGGTCCGTGAGTGGAGAAGGAAGCGGCCAGTACTGATGTACAAATGGCATATTCTAACCTCGTGTAAGGACACACGTTTTGCCACAGCCAACAGTCGACTGCAAAAATCTGTGTTAGCAGAATGCACAATATAACATATCGAGCAGTAGCCCAGTTATATTCTCATACCGAAGACCGATACATGTTTATATCAGTATGCTTGAATGCTGGGATGCATTATGACTGTAATACCTGTTAATCGCCAGGGGTATCACTTATGACCAATTATCACCTAGAGGAATACCTCGTATTGCCTGCATATATAAATGAGAGGTCTGCACGATAAAGTTGGTCTACCACACGGTCATCGAGGGTGGTTGTTTGTATTCGGGGACTCCAGCAGTCCAGCGAGCCGGCTTACACCACGTGGCGTCAAGCCAAACACGACATATAGCCAGATATGTAAGCGTCATAAGTGCTGCCAAAAGACCTCCACTCACCCCGTGCCCCACCAAAAGTCACGTCACCGCATCTCGCTTTCTGATTGGTTGTAATACCTTTGCTAGATGTATCATGGGCATTACGCGCGGACAAATTATTTCTCTTCATGAATTGCCTTCTTGCGCCTTTTGTCATTTGGCGAGTGGTGCGCTACCCAGTCAACATGTACATGATGGTCCCATGTGGGCCCCACGTGGGCTGCGCGGTGGGTCCCATCTGGGCTGCCCACCTGGGACCCACCTCATTTTGGCCGCGGGTTTTAAATGGGTCCCATCTGGGCTGGCCCATGTGGGTTGGAACTGGGCTTTAATTGGGTCCCATGTGGGCCGCCCACGTAGGTTTGAACTGGGCTTTAAGTGGGTCCCATGTGGGTTGGAGCTGGGCTTTAAGTGGGTCCCATGTGGGCTGGTCCACGTGGGTTGGAACTGGGCTTTAAGTGGGTCCCATGTGGGCCGGCCCACATGGGACCCATTTAAAACCATCATGTACATGTTGACTGGGACGCTGCTCTTAACATCAGTCACGGCAGTATCCAATTTTACAGTACAGTTAAGTGGACTACACGTCCAGGTAACAAAATAATATTCTCCGAATATTCCGCCAATGTTACGGGAATATTACTAAAAAATATTCCGGGAATGTTTTTCAGGAAAGTTTTCTCAATATTCGGGGAATATTTTTTGGGAATATTTGCGGAATATTCGGAAAACATTCTCAGAATATTCGGAAAATATTCGGAGAGTTTTTTTAATATTACGAGCAAACCTTCCCAGAACATTAAACGAATATGATGGTGCACTCACAGAAATGAAGCAGAAAACTGTTTAAAAACATTTTTAACATCTTTATTAGTATATTACCGCGTGGTTGACAAGTCAATGCGCCAATATAAACTGCATAATAAGTTTAACGCAGTCATTATAATTACATTACCGCGTGGATGACACGTCATTGCGTCAATACAAACTGTATAAGAAGTTTAACGCAGTCTTTATAATTGCATTACCGCGTGTTTGACAGGCCATTGCGCCAATACAAACTGTATAACAAGTTTAACGCAGTCATTATAATTACATTACCGCGTGGATGACACGCCATTGCGTCAATACAAACTGTATAACAAGTTTAACGCATTCTTTATAATTGCATTACCGCGTGGTTGACAGGCCATTGCGCCAATACAAACTGTATAACGTGTTTAACGCAGTCATTATAATTACATTACCGCGTGGATGACACGCCATTGGGTCAATACAAACTGTATAACAAGTTTAACGCATTCTTTATAATTGCATTACCGCGTGGTTGACAGGCCATTGCGCCAATACAAACTGTATAACAAGTTTAACAGTCTTTATAATAACATTACCGCGTGGTTGACAGACCATTGCGCTACTACAGCGAAGAACCCTTTCAATTTGAAGGAAGAAGAAGAGTTTTGGGGTAGGGGAGACCCCTTAAGTTATGGGAGAGCAGAAACCCCAAGTTAGGAGAGGGGAGACACCATAAGTTAGGGGAGGGGAGACCCCCCAAGTTAGGCAATCGGAGACACCCCCAAGTTGGGAGAGGGGAGACACCCCAAGTTAAGGGGGTGAAGAGACCCTAAGTTTGGGAGGGGAGAGACCCTAACTTAGGGAGGGAAGACAACAAAGTTAGGGGAGGGGAGACACCCAAGTCAGGGAAGGAGAGACACCCCAAGTTAGGAGAGGAGCGACGCCTAAAGTTTGAGAAGGGGATACACTTACAGTTGGGGGAGGAGAAACACCTAAGTTAGGGGAGGGGGGACACCTAAGTTAAGGGAGGGGAGACACCATAAGCTGGGGGAGGGAAGACACCCCAAGTTAAGGGATGGAAGATACCCTAAGTTTGGGAGGGGCGAGGCCCTAAGTTAGGAAGGGAAGACATCAAATTTAGGGCAGGGAGGGGAGACACCCAAGTCAGGGAAGGAGAGACACCCCAAGTTAGGGGAGGAGAGACACCCAAAGTTTGAGAAGGGGATACACTTAAAGTTGTGGTAGGGGGAAACACCTAAGTTAGGGGAGGGGGGACACCTAAGTTAAGGGAGGGGAAACAGCATAAGCTGGGGGAGGGGAGACACCCCAAGTTAAGGGATGAAAGAGGCCCTAAGTTTGGGAGGGGCGAGGCCCTAAGTTAGGGAGGGGCGAGACCCTAAGTTAGGGAGGGAAGACATCAAAGTTAGGACAGGGAGGGGAGACACCCAAGTCAGGGAAGGAGAGACACCCCAAGTTAGGGGAGGAGAGACACCCAAAGTTTGAGGAGGGGATACACTTAAAGTTTGAGGAGGGGAAATAACTTAAGTTAGGGGAGGGGGGGACACCTATTAAGTTAAGGGAGGGGAGACATCCCAAATGAGGGGAGGGGAGATACCTAAGTTTGGGGAGGGGAGAAATAAAGAGGGCAGAATTAGTTTTTTTTCAACATACTTCTGTATTACATGCTGCTTTGTCAACTTCTCTCAGTCAGCTTCAAGATCCTCCATCGCCGGCACCTATTAAAAAAAGGGAAGCAGCGGTCAGTTACAGTTAGTGGCATACATGTGAGCTATCATTAACTCCTTTATTCACAAGCAAACATTTACAGGTATCATTTCTGCAGCCAGGGAGAGACATAACTGACTGCCTGGGACAGTTTAATTACATTGTCAGACAGGTTAGAATAATGGTTGTATGCCTGACGGGGCAGGTTAAGATTTAGACTGTGATCTCTCTGTATTGAGACATGTTCAGCAGTTACACTTAGCAAACAACCCTGCAGGCACTGATCAATGCGAACAATAAGTGCACAGTCGCCTTCGTTTGTTGGCCCCAACCATAAAACATTGGAAAACTAGGCTCAGGACTAGACACTTGCTTTGCGGAACATGACGTTGCAGAATTGTCGAACTTGGGTATATATACCACAGTAAATAAATAGTTTCTTAGTTGTCGTTTTTAAATTTGATAGGACAGGTAAATATTCAAAGGGGGCAGGTCAATCTCCACACCACATGTTCGACAGGACAGGCGACATCCAAAGTTAATGTCTGTCACAGGCAGCATGTAAACAACGATTGTTACAATTTGTAAGTAGCCTCAGTTACCTCCATTTTCTTGATGTGTGGGGCAAAGCGCATCATCTCTGCGAGGATCTCATTGAAACAACACCTATCGAGCTGCTTGCAATTTGACACCTTGCTTCTGCAAAGATAGATTGAACATGAATTAGCGTCCTACCTGACACTAGTCAGACCCACAGAAATAAGAGAGAGCCATGAGAATGTTGGTTGCTTGCCCTGATTTGAAATTAGCACACTTTTGGGCATTGACTGCAGAACGTACACAAAAAAAGGCCTTTTAAAGCTGTCAAGTGGTTCATACCTTTATAGGTGAGAAGGCGACAAAAATGCCTGTAAAACAATGTATACAAGTAACTCTTTAATTATGGAACTACTCTAATAACAAGTATTTACAACTTTTCCTTGCTGCCATGTCACTGTTACAGCACCGTTCTTGTCTCACATTTCAGTGTTAAATGGCTAAACTTCTGTAACAGTGATATAATGGCGAGAAATAAAAACAATTATTAACTTATTGTAAAGTTCTATAAATATAAAAAGTGATCAAAGTAATTTACAGGCATTTTCATCGCCTTTGGAACTATAAAGGTATGAAGAACAACTTGAATAGATTTCTAAGGTGCATTTATTTGTATACATTCTGCAATCGACACCTGATTGATTGTTGTTGTTTTCTTTCTACGCTCTATGTCAACATTTATTACATAGCCCCTGCTATTAGAAATCGCGCACTTATGGCTCAAGTTGAATGTCCTAACAGAATAAATATGCAGTGCCTACCTGTCAATGTACTCCACTCAGTTCCTGAAACCTTTCAGCCTTTATGACTTTTGTCGGACAGTCATTTCTTTGGTCGGTAGTGTATTTTCTTGTAATCTGGGCAATTTTTATCACCTATTGCCTCGTTGTCAATGCTTCGCCATTCGCTGGAAGTAAACAAGCTTAGCATGATCACTGCCAGGCGGCATTTGTCACATCAGGCAAATGGAATTCTGTTAGGATCTTCAACTTAATTGAGCCATCGGTCCGCGATTTCTAATTTTAGGACTGGTGAATGGCATGGCTCTTAGGTCCAGTGCTGGCTCTGACATCAAATCTACCACCTGACCACTCGGCACGCCAGCGAAATCTGCCACTTAGTCTTAGACTTAGGCTTAGCTGCTTTAGTGCCAAGCCCAGCCCCAGGGCTAGCCCTGATACATGGCTGCTCATACGCGCTGGTACCCGACGCGCGAGAGACTACACACTACATATGGCCAGGAATTGGTGGGGGTGTTTGTGCATCGTGTAGGCTTTTGCCCTTATCAATAAATCGTCCACCTTCCAAAGTGATAAAAGGTAATTCCACAATTGTTGAACTTTTCTTTCGTTGTCTTATATTCGCTGGGCGGATTTTAAAAAGTGTCATTACTGCAATAAACAAGACACATTTTTCTCGACACTCGCTCCGCCATTTTGGCTTATCTTCCGTTGCGAGATTCTCAAAGTGGCGGAGCGAGTTTGAGTAAACTGGCTATTTAGTGCATGTATAAAAGGCCGACATTGAATATGAAGCCACGAAAGAAAAGTTTAACACTTGTGGAATTGCTTTTCATCACTTTTGGTGGTAGGCTATTTAGTGATAAGGGCAAATAGCTACATGATGCACATGCACCCCCACCAATTCCTGGTCTCATGCGGGTTGTGCTTCATGACTCTCTCGCGCGTCGGGTACCAGCGCGTATGAGAGTCATATGTATCAGGGATACCCCAGGGCCAGGGACAAATCATTTGAATTTTGATCATGCACAGAATAGGCCTAGTCAATTTTCACAGCGTCAAGGGGCTGATAGACTACAAAAGTTACACATTTCTTATCCTGCCTACTTCATAAGCAACTGATCATATTTGTTAAAAGGTGATCGTATCGCTGATGTGTGTATATTCGAACTTACCTTCAGTTCATGGGCGTCTCTCGAAGAAAACCGTTCAACTTCCACGAGATTAAATGTCCACTCTCCGACAGAGGGCGCTCGCTAGAGCTTTGAGCGGTGAGTTGAGCGGTGAGTTGGTAAACATGTGTATATTGCCGTCAATCAGCCGCTGGCGTCACACCAAGCGCCCCGGGGGGGGGGGGCATGGGCATGGGCATAGCTGAGTTGTTGTTTTTTTCTTTTTGGGGGTGCGGGGCGGCGCCCCCGCCCACGCCCCCGCCCCCGACCTTTTCACCTCCCAAATCCGCTCGGTCGGATCGATTTACCGCCAAAACCCACTCGGCCGGGGTATTGTTTTCGTTGACCCTCTGTATGTCTTTACATGCAGACACCGCTCGGTTTATTTTTTTTTCCGGGCTAACACGCGCCCCCAGGGGGTATCTTTTTGATCACAAACGTCCGCTCTCCCAGACACCAAGGGACACCCGCGGACCGCCTCCCCCCAGATTGGTATAACAGTGCCCCGAATCCCCCCCCCCGTCTCATTGTCAAATTCCGTGGCCGGGGCGGGTCTAGTGGTGGTGGTGGTGGTGGTGGTGGGGGGGGGGTTAGTGGGGTTGCATCCCAGCCCCCCGTGCGAACTTGAGCCGTGTAAAAGTCGGGCTTTCCAACAATGCAATACATTGGAAAGAGACATTGCGTAGATGCAATGCAAAGGCGGATCCAGGGGGTGGGGGGGGGGGAGGGGTTGTTGTTTAAGGGGATGTTACGGACTGTTAAAGGCGAAAACATTCCCCCTCCCCCACCCACTCCGCTTGAAAAAAATATATGACTGCGTTCAACTTGTTATGCAGTTTATATGCTTCATTTCTGTGAGTGCACCATCATGTTCGTTTAATGTTCTGGGAAGGTTCACTGGTAATATTCGCAAAAGACATTACCTAAATATTAAGGAAAATTTCCTGAAAAACACTCCCGGAATGATTTTTGGTAATATTCCCGTATCATTGGCGGAATATTCGGAGCACATTCGGAGAACATTCGGAGAATATTCGGAGAATATTATTTTTTTACCTGGGTGCACATCCGCGGTCATTTCCACCTACCCCCCGCTCGCTAGTTTTTTTTCAGAGAGCCCCACCCCCCACCCTTCACCCCCATAGATCGGCCGCTGTGTGCCCTCCCCTAAGTTTCAATGCATAGAATATAACGTAACAAAATGTACTTTGTGCAAGCGTACCATTCGCAAAACATCCTCGTAATTCGTCCGTAACGTAACACGGAGAGAACACTTAGCGAACATTACGAGAATGTTCGTCCGTAATATTCGCAGGAATATTACGGGAATGTTCGTCCGTTACATAACACGGAAATAATATTCTGCGAATATTACGCGAATGTTCGTCCGTAACATAACATGGCAATAATATTGAGCGAATATTACGCGAATGTTCCGTGTTTGCTGGGATGTGGGTTGGAACTGGGCTTTAAGTGGGTCCCATGTGGGCCGGCCCATGTGGCTTGGAACTGGGCTTTAAGTGGGTCCCACGTGGGCCGCCCACGTGGGTTGGAACTGAGCTTTAAGTGGATCCCATGTGGGCCGGCCCATGTGGGTTGGAACTGGGCTTTAAGTGGGTCCCATGTGGGCCGGCCCATGTGGGTTGGAACTGGGCTTTAAGTGGGCCCCATGTGGGCCGCCCACGTGGGTTGGAACTGAGCTTTAAGTGGGTCCCATGTGGGCCGGCCCATGTGGGTTGGAACTGGGCTTTAAGTGGGTCCCATGTGGGCCGGTCCATGTGGGTTGGAACTGGGCTTTAAGTGGGCCCCTTGTGGGCCACCCCATATGGGTTGGAACTGGGTTTTAGTAAAAGTAAATTGATATATTTAAATCGTGGTGATTTGTGCACATTTTATATGTTAGATCATGAATAAATAGGCTTAACTTATGATTTACAAAAAACTGACGAAATTGTGTTTATGGGCGTGCCCATGTGGAACCCATCAATAGCCCAGATGAAAGCCCATTAAATGCCCAGATGAAAGCCCATTAAATGCCCAGCTAGAACTCACACAAACATTGCGTGGGCTGACACCTGAAAAACCCACATAAATCCCATGTAAATGCAAATTGATATTTTTTCCTTGGGGTGATTTGTGCACTTTTTAAACATTAGATCATGAATAAATAGGCATGACTTATGATTTACAGAAAGAACACTGACGAAATTGTGTTGGTGGGTGCGCCCACGTGGGACCCACCAGGAGCCCATATAAATGTCTAGCCAAATCCCAAGCCCACATAGCCCATCCAAACCCACGTGGGACCCATAAGACGACCCAGGTCATGTTGGCTGGGAACGTAGGACTTTGTCCTGGACGGATTCTGGGTTTAGAGTAAAAAAAATGCCAGTCTACTGCGAGACCCAACATGTGATTTAGGGTCTACCCAAATTACAGATATAGGTCAGAGTATGACCTGACCTAATTAGGGAAAAAAACGGTTGTTCACCCAGTATTTTTGGCGCGTGTGTGTTTGTTTACGTGTGATTTACATTCGGCATATGCGTCTAAATTACAAATGTACTATAAATATAGTTCGTTTGTCATATTGTTATATTTTCATACTACAACCCAAAATATGTCAACGGAGATATTCTGGGGAGCATATACTCTATTTGTTTCTAGTTGATATCACATGATATGTTCTAGATACGTTTGGTATTTTCCTCTCTTCCAACTGTCGTTCGTCGTAAAAGGCGACTAAATGGAGGCGAACCGTATGCCATGGTTCGCATCCCGTGTCGGAGGACGACGGGATTCAGCTGGTTGAGTGGAAACTCTGTTTCTGCAAGATCCAGTTTGACCCTTATTTCTCCTAGATGGGAGGTCAGATTTGGCCCGGTCTGATCAATGGGCTCGTCACGACAATTCCAAGGATTCCTGTTCAACAACATCATATGACACACATTTTCACCCTATTATTCATACAACCGTATTCAATGAGTCTTTTGAGAAACCTCATATTTCAGTTTCTCTGAACTGTTAGGACGGTGGCTTGGGCTAATGAAGTGGCAAATATCTCGTTTTTCCCACAGAAGAATAAGTATTTGTTATGCGAGTATACCGTCTGTGTATCCCTGGCACTGGGTGATGGAGTACCGCACCGAATCAGTATCCCGAGAGGGCTCCGGGGTGGGTGGGGACCACGGACGATGAAATATTTAAACCCAACATGAATGCCCAAGAAAAAAACCCCACACCTGCAGAAATAAAAGCACGAGAAGAACGATCCAATAAGAAACTTCGAACTAGCTCTCCTACACCTGAACCAAATCAACAAAACGACAATTTTTCAAGATATTTAATGGCACACGACACGGATAAAAATTTACCTCTTTCAAAGCTATCGCCATTTGCACTGGACGAAGCCATCCAAAGCTTGGTCGGAGAACCAAAAGATGTCAAGAGGCTCCGCTTCGGTGACCTCCTCATCGAGGTCACACGGCAAAGTCATGGTGACAACCTCCTCTGCCCCACGGCCCTCCTCCATATCCCAGTAACTCCTCATCGTACCCTCAACAACAGCAAAGATGTCAGCAGTGGCCGTGACCTTCGGATGTGCTCTGACACTGAAATGCCGAAATTTAGTTGGCCTCACAGAATGTCATGGAGACCAAGCGGATATCCATCACCAAAAATGGGGAAAGAATTCCCACAAATAAAATAATACTCACTTTGGCATCCCACATCCCTCCTATAACAATAAAAGCAGGATACCTTCGCATACCAGTCGATATATATACCCAAACCTCTACGCTGTTTCCAATGCCAACGCTTCGGCCACGGCAAGACCAAGTGCAGGAGGCAAGTCTCCTGTGCTCGCTGTGGCGACGAGGGCCATGAAGACACCTCCTGCAGCAAACCGAGTCACTGCGTAAATTGCAAAAGCAATCACTACGCCTACTCAAAACAGTGTCTAATCTGACCAAAAAAAAATACAGACAGTAAAAACTAAAAACTAAACATATCCTATACCGAAACGAGAAGAAGAAAAAAAATAAAAATATCCTATCCCGAAACGAGAAGAATAATAGAAAGTAAAACTATAAATGAAACTGGAACGAAGACTTTCGCTGAAGTGACGGGCTCGTCCCAAACCAAAACCACTGAAATACCACCAAAGCCAAACATGATTTTCATAGGAATAAACACTGTTTATTCCTGGCCACCAGATGCAGAATTCACAATAATTACAACAGAAACCCAGAAGGAGACGGGAACATCCAGCCAGACAGAACCCATAATAGAAATTCGAACAGACACCTGCAAAGAAACCTACTACAAAACCCACTATCCAAAAACTGACCAAATCGTAGCCAGCGAAACTGAACAGACCACCCAGGGATCAACTGATCCCACCAAATTACTTAATAAATAATCGCAACTAGAGGAGGAAGAAGAAGAAGAAGTGGAAACAGACATACAACAAAGAGAAAGTGACAAAAGAAAACACAAAGCAGATACACCACCTCTATAATAAACCATGGCTTCCATTATACACTGAAATTGTCGAGGTATGAGAGCCGATCGTGATGAAGTCTCTTACTAAAGAAGGACCACAACCTCATAGCGTGTTGTCTCCAAGAAACATTCATCAAAAACCAAGGAGATATAACAATTAGTGGATATACATCATATGATAATCTAGGACTGAATACGAGAGATAAAATCACAGGCGGAGTTAGTATCCTTATAAAGGAGAAAACTCAACACAGCCAAATATCATTACAGACCAACCTGCAAGCTATAGCCATACGAATAACAATACACAAAACCAAAACCCTGTGCTCTATCTATATTCCACCTAATTTACGTCCAACACGACTAGAACTAGAAAATGTAGTAAAACAACTTCCTGCGCCGTATATACTCCTTGGCGATTTCAACGCCCATCATACGCTATGGGGTTGTAAAGACCTACAACCTGCTAGAGGACTTTATCTTAAAAGACAATACCGTTCTGCTCAACGATGGCTGAATAACTTATATACACCCCGGGAATGGTGCCATAACGGCTATAGACCTAACTATAGCCCCATCATAGTCGGAACTACCCTCTCCGAAGTATACGATCAGGAGGTCCAAATATATGAACACAATAGAAAGGTAACTACAAATGAACCTCAATAAATTACCACAATGGTGCGATGAAAATGGATTTAAATTGTCAAAAAAATAAAACAGTGTGTATGCACTTCTGTCAGCTCCGGAAACTCCATCCGGAACGTGAACTTAAATGAATTGGGACCAAATACCAGTTCGCTAAAAAACTTGTCGAAAACTTGTATCCCTTATATCAAATAGTTAAAACAGAATTGTTCCAAAGCCCTTAATATAATTAAAGTGCTGTCTAATACAGAATGGGGAACAGACGGAGAGACATTATTAAATATCTACAGAACCCTGATTCGGTCACGGCTGGATTATGGGTCGATGATTTACGGGTCAGCACGCAAATCATATTTGCAGATGCTGGACCCAGTGCACAACCAAGCACTTAGTTTATGTCTGGGAGCTTTCCGCACATCTCCGGCGGAAAGACTGTACGTGGAGTCCGCTGAGCCATTCCCTATACTACCGTAGAGATAAATTGGCACTACAATACGCACTTAAGCTCAAGACAAATCCCAATAATCCTACCAGAAAGCCCACCATGGTAAATGGAATCTCCAAAAGTTATGTTAGAACTCACAACAAATCTGACACAGACCCAGCACAATTTATAGAACTTAAACATACTATCCACAATCAACACCGCAACCATTTCCCTATATATGTCGATGGCTCAAAGGACTATCACAGGGTGGCCGCTAGAGCTTTGGCTGGTGAGCACCATTGCAGGAACCGCCTCCCAGACCAATGTTCAATATACACGGCCGAATCAGTGGCTCTAATAATGGCACTTGAATATATCGAAAACTCAATGCATGACCAATTTATTATATACTCGGATTCGTTATCATGTATAAAAGCCATAGAACATCAAAAATATGAACATCCCTTGATACAGGATATACTGATAAAATGTCATTATTTAATATGCAATGGAAGGGCAGTAGTGTTCTGCGGGATCCCCAGCCATATAGGCATAGAGGGCAATAGTCTGGCAGACGCTGCCGCCAAAGAGATTCTAAATGACGACGCCCTTCCAGTCCAGTTTCCATACTCGGACTTGAAGCCGTGCATCCAAAATGAAATTAATAGAAATTAGCAATCGTCCTGGGACGAACAATCATCCAATATATTACAACGGCTTCAGCCTACTGTGGGTACCGAACGGCCACGAATTCGCGGTAGACGGAGGGACGTTGTCGTTCGGAGACTCCGAATTGGACATACGCACCTCACCCATTGCTATCTCCTAAAAGGAGGACCACCTCCCGAATGTGTTCCCTGTCAGGAACCCCTGACAGTAGAGCACATTCTGTTGAGATGCGTTGATTTACAAGAAACTAGGGATGATTATTACCAAACAACAAATTTAAGACAACTGTTTAATACTGTACCACATCAAAACATTTTAGACTATTTATCTGCAATAAATCTAGTCAAGTGTATGTGATATCTAATCAAATGTAATCAAATGTGTATGATATCTAGCCAGATATACATGAGATCTAGTCAAATGTACATGATTTGTAGTCAACGTTTACTATCAAACAGTGCACTTTGTTGTATTTATTAATCACGAAATCATGGTTTTAAATACCAACATCAATACCAAAATTCATGGTTTTACATTATGACAACTTATTGATTTATCGTTTCACCATTCTTCTCTTTCATGGTTTTACATTATGACAACTTATTGATTTTATCGTTTCACCATCCTTCTCTTTCATGGTTTTAAAAAAAAACTGCCCAATTACATTACTTGATATCCTCAGGGTTTTATTATCTATTGACCATTTCAACACGGTTTTATTTATATCTACTTGACAATTTATCACTTTTGCAATTGTTTTATCTTCAATCTCACATGTATTGATCTTCAGGGTTTTTATTATTGACTCTTGGGTTACTTAGAATGAACTGAACCACTATGGCACGATATAGCCTTACAGGCGGAAAGTGCCGTTGAGCCCCAATCAAATGAAATCAATCCAACTGTCGTTTCTCTCTTCGAATTTGTAGAGACGTACTTTCAGAAAGCCGGTCTATATAACTATAGCATTTGAAATGTAGGCACATCGCATGGCAGGCGTCTTGTCTTTGTCAACACGTGAGGGAAGCGACCTAAAGCGCAATCGCAAGAACACTCGTTTCGACGTCGTATCGCGTCGGCAAATGCAGATTCACGTCGGTCCCATTTTCCGTCGGCGACCGACGTCGATCAGATATTGCATCGTTGGAGGATATCTGCCATGGGAACACTCGGGCAACTTGACAACGGATTTATATCGAATCTATGCCTTAATCCGATAAATAGGTTGCACAAGTTTTAACGCCAAAAAATCTTGAGAGTAAGAAAATGTTGCTGTTTAATGTTTGGTGAACAAATGGACGCTGACCACTGAAGTTACATAATCAGTGATTGAAGTGCGGGCATGATTCATGCCTGTGACGTGGATCAACTGACCCTAGAAAATGAAAATGTCGTTAAACTAAAACTCAATCACTGTCCTTTCTTTACTTTTGGCGGTGTGGCATTACAACGCGCTGCCGAATGAAGCGTCATCATAAGATGTTTGTCATCGCTGTCGGACGATATCGATTCGACCTCGAATAACGTTAGTAATTTGTTATAGGATTTACTATAATATGCGTGCCCAAATTACGAAACTAACCGTCTTTTGACGTTTCCTTTTCCTTTTTAACGTCGACATATCTATATATTAAGAACAATTAAAATCCAGAGAAATACATTGATACTTTCTTTACTTTTGGCGGTGTGGCATTACAACGCGCTGCCGAATGAAGCGTCATCATAAGATGTTTGTCATCGCTGTCGGACGATATCGATTCGACCTCGAATAACGTTAGTAATTTGTTATAGGATTTACTATAATATGCGTGCCCAAGCGAAACTAACCGTCTTTTGACGTTTCCTTTTCCTTTTTAACGTCGACATATCTATATATTAAGAACAATTAAAATCCAGAGAAATACATTGATATTTCACGACACCACGTGTGTGATGTAAATTATTGTTATTATCTTTATTCGTACGTAGCGATGTATTCAAGTAGTACAGATAACATTAAGTATACAGTTGATGTCGTCAGTTGACATAGCACCGTGACAAAAGTCCCACTCGTATAAAATAGTTTGGGCAAAAGCCCCAAGACATATCGTCAGGGTTAAGAGAGGCTCTAAAACGCACATAACAGGTTCTCTTCATATGGTTGGCGTCAGACACGATATGATTAAGAGACAGCTTATAGGTTGCTAAAATATGCCTTATGTTAGATGAAAAGGTTGACGCGCCACCACTAGCAGCCATTTTAGAAAGAAATCGTAGGGTGCTATTATCAATGTTGTGTGCTCAGTGAGCGAATAGTGCGGATGGCAATCTGGTCTGCGATTGGGAGACACTCGGCTATGACAGGAATTAATATACCGTGAGTGCGTGCTGGTAACTTACACATTTTCCTCATGCGCACCCTCCATGTGGTAAAAAATGGGATATGTCTCTGGCATCTAGGTTCCATAAGTGGCATCCGTAGAAAGTATTACAGTACGACTTAAAAAGTTGATAAACCACAAATGGGTTGCACACCCCCTAATTAGCTAGTACATAATTCGTACGGCGCGTCAGGTCGTAAGACGCCTGCCGTATGATGTCGCCTGAGACGTTCGGGCCAATAATGTGACCGAGATGTATATCGCGTTTCACCGTTTTGACAAGCTCATTGATGAAGTAAAATTCTACGTTATTGACACAAGTTTGCATTTTAAAGGGTTAAACGTAAGATAAAATTCATTTGCAAACTCTGTACACACGTTACACATTTGTTTAAGAGCATACAGTGTAGGCGCGAGGAGACTTACGTCGTCTGCATAACCAAACGCCCCGCAGTACATATGACCAATAGTGCAGCCGTATCCAGATATCTTTAACCGTTGCAGCAACTCGTCTATATAAACACCGAACACGATAAGAGACAATACTGCTGCCCCCGTTACTCCATTTGTGGTGTGGAAATACGGACCGGTATTAAAATGCCACCAAACGGTCAACTGCTGCCGTGTATACATATTTAAAAGACATCTGATGTGAAGCGGGTTGACGTTTCTTTTGTTAAAACCGTGTGGGGTAAAGCCGTGGTAAATCATCGAATTAAAAAGCATGGTTATATACACATAAAACTTCTTAGTACCATTAATCAGATGGTCTGAATACAAAATAGCACTAACATCTCTTTTGCTACGTTTTACACGCGACATGGCACACTCCACATCTTGCGCTGTCACCGCCTTACAACAACAATGTGCGGTATCGACTTCTTCTACCAGGTTACTGAGCTTATATTAGCAGCCGTTGGGTCGTATAACCTGTTCTTATTTAGCTTGTCGCGGCGCATCTCCGGTCTTCACAGCCTAGCCGTCTCCTATTGGCCTGACGCAGAAAAACCGTGCTCGGGAGAGCCCCGGGCGTTAGATGACTTGCAATAGCGGTCTAACATGACTTGGTGATATCGTATCAGACAGAGCAGGAGCGACAAAATTGGGAGAGGAGAGTCTGCGCGATCCGGTCCTGACGGAGTGAGAAGTGGCGTCTGGATCCAGTGCCTGCCTGCGTGGTCGGTCTACCCAGCCTGTGAATTTCGGCCAATCGGAGCGTCCGCGCCGGGCGTGGTCCCCAGGGATCGTATAGTGCACCTCAATGGACACGCGAGGTGCACGCCGTGATCAGCAGGGAGCCGCGGGTGAACCTGGGGTTAGGGGTCAGGCGAGGGTGATAGAAGAGGAGAGGGTGGGGGCTGCAAATAGTGAGAAGCACCGCTTGCCTTCATAATGCGCTCTAATTACTACAGTAGCAGCAATTAGTACATAATTAACGGAAGTGGACGCTATACGAGTAGTGTCTCAATCGTTAAAACGATACAAAAGCATTGTAGCCTTACAGTACGGACACCGACGCAATGGCTGTGCACACACACCATGATCTTTAGGTTGGTAACGGACATTTCTTGTTATCACAAGTCTTCTTAATAACCCTGTATAACTCGTGGCAAATGAACATTAAACAACAATTCTATACTATACTCCATGCTCTAAATCTATATCATGAAGACCTTAAATTTCTCTTAGCTTTTCTTTCTCTTTTAGCTGCTTTAACGGCTCTACTTATTCTTTTTCTCGCCCCACGTCGTGTAGTGTGCAAGTTATTCTGACTCTTATCATCCTACAGCGTTGATGCATCCACGCTGTCATATCCGCTGCTGCTAAGGTCACTTGGTAATTAAGGCTCATTTTGTATGTGTGCATCCTGTTTATTTTTTTGTATTTTTTTGTATAAACTTTATATATTTAACGAGGTTACCGATAGCGAATACACATACCAACGGCCACCTCAACATGTAACAAAAAAGTGGTTGTGGAGTTGAGGTTAAGTCATTAACAAGTACAGTTGATCAAATATACAGAAAGTTCAAATTCAATACAGTGACAAAGATTTAGTGGCAAACAACCCTGAAAATCAAATCGACAGCATAGCTCTTAGATAAACCGACCTGTTCCGGAAATGAAAATTTGTACTGCTTTAAATAATTTAGTATTATCTATTAAGAGGAGATTGCAGAGACTAGCGAGTTGATTCTTAGACGCAGCCGTAAGATCCAAGATAAAACCATATTCAACAACGAAGGAGATACCATTTAGCAGTTCATTGCGAAGATTTTTATACGTTGGACATTGTAGTAGGTAGTGGATTGAATCTTCAGGTTTTTTAGTACAACCGTTTTGACAGTATTTGGTGGGGATGAAACCACAGTGGTACCTATGAGCGTTAAGGCCACTAAGGCCAAGACGCAGTCTGCAAAGATTGACGGCTGCATAACCCGTAAACATGTCATACAGTACATTGCGCGAATGGAAAAAACGTTCTTTATATGAAGATTTAAATGACATATATGACCCCGACTGCCTCAGTTCAGGCGGCAAGTTGTTCCATGCGCGAGCTGTGCTCCACAAGAAAGAGTTCATAACATAACTCTTTTTACAGCTTAGAATGTATAAATCAGTACTTCTGCGGAGCACATGATGAGCAATATCTGAGATCTGAGGTGGAACGAGAGACGAGAGGTAACTCGGAGATAAATTGTTAATCATCTTATATAGCAGACAGAGACTAAAATAAGTACGTCTGGTAGATAACAGTTCAACACCAGTTTCTGCAATCAGTTTAGCATTAGACGTGCTGGCGTATGCCCTCGTCGCCGTGAGTAATGCCTGGCGCTGCACGCCCTCTATTTTTGCGCTTTTGATACTTAGTAAGGTTGCCGTGAAAGACAGGGGTGGCGTATTCTAATAGTGGTCTAACATGCGTTTTATAAACGCGTAACTTGGTTTTCCTATCAACTTGCTTAGGCATACGCTTCAATAGAGCAACAGACTTAGAAGCTCTGCACACCATGTTGTTAACTTGTGTATCCCAGTTCATGTTTCTGGTGAGAGTGACACCAAGATGGGTAGGACTGTCTACGCGCCGTATTTTGGTTGAACCCAGGTACAAGTCTAGTTCATTAGGTCTCTGAAGCTTCTTACTTAAAGTCATATGTACTGGTGTTTTCGTCGGATTAAAAGTTATTCTCCACTGGGAGGCCCAATTTGATAAATGTTTCAAGTCGCGGTTAATTACCTGCGCGTCGATAGCACTGTCGAGAACAAAGAACAGAGATGTGGCGTCCGCGTACAAGAATACGTCACGTTTCTTCTTTGCCATGAATCTCCTGATCCGTTAAGTCTGTTGATCGCGCCTCTCTTTTCTTTTCTTTTTTTCGCTTAGCTCCTGGTTCGGGGCAGTAAACCCTACGCCAAAGGGGTGCTTGCGTTCCTTTGAGTCAGATACCGTTCATCTTCTTTGGCTTTGGTGACATGGCTTTGTGATGAGTTTTAAGGTATAGAACTGTGATTACTAAAACTGGTGAAATTACATAGCTAATTTACATAACTGTGTATGTATTATTATGAAACTATACGGGCATATTGCATGGCTTTTATTATTATCTGTTGGATGCAATATTTGCTGAGTGGGGCCTGTGACAGTAACGTACATTACAATATGACACTTTTGAAGCGTCCTATTTAGAGAAAAAAATCGAGAACGCTGAATTAGCCAGTGTTTCTTAACGGCGACCTTAATTGGGCACTAATCACCAACTTAATTGTGCCGTTGTGCCAGGGAAGCGTATTAATTGTGTAATGTGGTAGCCCCCCCCCCCCCTACATCACTCCGGAAGTATTACCGCCTATATATGGGGTTGGCATGGCGACGAGACCGATAATGATTGTAAGAGATCGCACGTGGTCTCGTTAACATAAATGCTGCCAATCCCTTGTGAGACGAGGGATGGCAGCGGTTGTTTTTTCGCCTGCGACCTGCGGCCTGTGTGCAGTCAGAGCCACTGTGTGACTGTGAGCAGTCAGTAGCGCATCATACGCCCACAGGCAGCCAGCTATATAGCAAGCAAACACCTCGACGTAAGTCAAGTTTTATTCCATTACCATGGCTATCAACTTCGATCAAGCTGACAGAAGTGAAAGCGAGGCGGTCACGTGGTCAGTTTCAGACGCCACACCGTACATGGAGTCTTGGACCGAAAGCCTGTTCACGTGGTCTCCACCCCCCATGGCCGATCAATCCGTCCAACTTTTGCTGTACGCCTTCAGCGTTCTGCACGTTCTCCTAGCCCTCGTCATCTTTGTGGGCAACGGCTTGGTCCTCCTCGCCTTCGTCAAGTTCGCGGCCGTCAGGACATTCCGGAACGTGTTCCTCGTCAGCCTGTCGACTTCCGATCTGCTGACGTCGGTTGGAATCGTCCTGTCGGAGGTCGTGCACATCTTTTTCCCGATGTCCCCTGCGGTGCGCGTTCCCTGCCTGCTGGCGGCCTTTCTCACGGGGACCAGCCTGTGCGTCTCCCTCTGCAGCATCCTGCTGGTGACCGTGGAACGCTACGTGGCTGTGGACCACCCGAACCTCTACATCCGGGTCTTCACGACCCGCAGCGTCCGCGTCATGGTGGTCGCGGCCTGGATCTTCGTCGTCATCAATGTCGTCATCGTCTTGACGCCGAGCACATGGCAGCCTGGTAGTCGTTGCATTGCGAGCTCCCTTGGCTCGAGCCGGAACCTCATTATCGGATTAACGATGGCTGGCGTAGTGCCCATTGTGGCCATCAGCGCCCTCTACGGCCGTCTGGCGTTCGTCGCCTACAGACATCGGCGCCAGATCCACGACCAGCTGGCAGCCGTTGGCCACCAGATGGCGCACTACAACCGGGGTATCTACACGTTGGGAATCATCCTTGGCCTCCTCGCGCTGTCCTGGATGCCGCCTGTGATGCAGCGTTTTATAAACATGGCGATAAGTAATAGGTCCACACCGCCGTTGCCTGTCTACATTTTCCAAAACACGTTCGCCAGAATTCTGTTGTACACATCGCCATTATTGAACCCTCTGGTTTACCACTGGAGATGCGCTGAGTTCCGAACATCTTTCAACAAACTTCTGCACCCGAATCGCGTAGGGCCTGTTGCTTAATCTAATGTAGCCATGGGCGACTGGATCATATTATCGCCCATGGCAATACGCCTCTGTGTGGCAGTGGCCTTTAGCGTACATCGCAGGCCCATAGGGAAGGGTGATCCTTGGAGTCTAATGGCAGGGGTAAGGCATTGGGTTATTACAATCTGACGCCCGGTGGAGGGGTGGGGGCGATAGGGAAGGTGATCCTTGGAGTCTCATGGCAGGGGTAAGGCATTGGGTTATTACAATCTGACGCCCGGTGGAGGGGTGGGGGCGATAGGGAAGGTGATCCTTGGAGTCTCATGGCAGGGGTAAGGCATTGGGTTATTACAATCTGACGCCCGGTGGAGGGGTGGGGGCGATAGGGAAGGTGATCCTTGGAGTCTAATGGCAGGGGTAAGGCATTGGGTTATTACAATCTGACGCCCGGTGGAGGGGTGGGGGCGATAGGGAAGGTGATCCTTGGAGTCTCATGACAGGGGTAAGGCATTGGGTTATTACAATCTGACGCCCGGTGGAGGGGTGGGGGCGATAGGGAAGGTGATCCTTGGAGTCTCATGGCAGGGGTAAGGCATTGGGTTATTACAATCTGACGCCCGGTGGAGGGGTGGGGGCGATAGGGAAGGTGATCCTTGGAGTCTAATGGCAGGGGTAAGGCATTGGGTTATTACAATCTGACGCCCGGTGGAGGGGTGGGGGCGATAGGGAAGGTGATCCTTGGAGTCTCATGGCAGGGGTAAGGCATTGGGTTATTACAATCTGACGCCCGGTGGAGGGGTGGGGGCGATAGGGAAGGTGATCCTTGGAGTCTCATGGCAGGGGTAAGGCATTGGGTTATTACAATCTGACGACCGGTGGAGGGGTGGGGGAGGCTAGAGTCCACTTCGCCTGAAGAAGCGGTCCATACAAGTTATCGGGATGTGAGCAGTACGATTACAAAGTGTTGCGTCATATTTGTATCAATGTGAAATTTTCATAGTCATATATTTATATGACTATCATTTCCTCTGCATTTGTAACTTATATAAGGACCTGTGTAATAAATATTTAGGGTACCCCTCCAAGTGCAGTTGCCAAATATTTATAAAGATCGTGACAAAATAACATGACCGGGAAACTTTATCTACCAAGCAACACATCTCTGTAGTCGGTTCTCAAAAGGCAAGTTAATTGTGTTAATATCATAATCTTTATATCTGTTTCATAATGGGCCGAACACCAGAAATACGAAATAAACCTTTACATTTACCTTATGTACATATGTACCTATAAATGGACAGGACATGCGCACAATTTCTTTCAAAGAGTTTCAAGGATAAGTGGAAACCTATACATGGTGTCGTTTTCGTGTTTAAGGATGTGAATACTTGACGTGTATATACTTTGTCGATATGTTGTCGGAAAACAAAACTATGTCAATTGATACGGAGAAGGAGCGTCGAACCCGAAATACGTATGACACAGAGTAGTTGCGTCGAACCCGTATTACGTATGATACAGAGTATTTGCGTCGAACCCGTAATACGTATCATACATATTAGGAGCGTCGAACCCGTAATACGTATCATACATAGTAGGAGCGTCGAACCCGTAATACAACCTTCGTTGTCTAACATGGATTAATGTAAACTTACGACTGGACTTATATGTATTTTTTCGCGCTTATTGTTCTGTATCTCAGCGCTTTTTGCTTGATGTACACGGCAAATAACACGTTGAACAGAACAGTAGACCCATTGCTCTGTTACTAACGGATTACCTGAGGCGAAAAATACTTACAGCCACGGTACCGTAATGGCTGAGTGGGTGGGGCAGCGCCCATGTGTCCTTTCGAGCACGTGACCTATTTAATTGACCTCTCGCCGACCCCTGGATCTGGTTTCACTACTGCATATGGTCACAAGCGGCGACAGTTTAAGACGTTAATGTACAATAATGGTTCATCCTAAGTATACTGTCAATATATATATTATGCATACAATCAATCTTTCTTGTTTACCTGTGATATTGTAATCTCTTATACTGAATGTAACGTGATTGTTACTGTGTGTGTTGCTGCGACCACCTGTTCGTGCCTACTAGTTTGCGCACGTGTCTGATTACCGTTGTAATAAATGGGCAATCTATGAATTCTTGTGATATCTGCGTATGTGTTGATCGGCTATTAAAACGGATAAAATGACCAGCTGACAAAACATTGTATACGACACCACCTTGCTTTGTCGGCAACGACGACGACCGTTGCTTGTGCCTTGTGACTTGTAACTTATGTCTTGGGTTAGAGTGCCTAACGTTTGTCATTGTTATGACTAGCGCCATGACGACTCATTCCCTTGGGTTAGAGTGCCTAACTCATGCCATTGTTATGACTAGCGCCATGACGACTCATTCCCTTGGGTTAGAGTGCCTAACTTAAGTCATTGTTATGACTAGCGCCATGACGACTCATTCCCTTGGGTTAGAGTGCCTAACTTAAGTCATTGTTATGACTATCGCCATGACGACTCATTCCCTTGGGTTAGAGTGCCTAACTCATGTCATTGTTATGACTAGCGCCATGACGACTCATTCCCTTGGGTTAGAGTGCCTAACTCATGTCATTGTTATGACTAGCGCCATGACGACTCATTCCCTTGGGTTAGAGTGCCTAACTTAAGTCATTGTTATGACTATCGCCATGACGACTCATTCCCTTGGGTTAGAGTGCCTAACTCATGTCATTGTTATGACTAGCGCCATGACGACTCATTCCCTTGGGTTAGAGTGCCTAACTTATGTCATTGTTATGACTAGCGCCATGACGTCCATCCCCTTGGATTAGAATATCTAACATGTCCTATTTATGACAAGCGCCCTGCCGACTCATCCCCCTGGGTGCCTGGTGTTTAACACGTACATAGCTGGCAGCCTAGTCCCAATGGTGTCGTCGAACTGATTGGTAGTGCTGGAAGCGCTCCGCCATATCACTGGCGATGCAAATATACTCCTTACCGGTCCCTCAGTTAGCGTTCTGGGCGGCACCAACGCTATAAGATACGGTTGGCGAGATAGGCGTAACAATGACAAGTTTGGGTGGACCGATCCTCGAGGCGTAATTATGTTGCACTAGGCTAATCACATTATTACAAATTCCGACGAATTTCAAAAGCAGTGGCCTATTTCACGTACATAGTTTAGCCAGTTACGGGGATTAGTCGGCTAAATCGTGCATTAGTTAGATGGTAACTTTAGCCGTCTAAGCCCCGTAACCGGCTAAACTCCGTTCGTACGAAAATATCATATAGAAATTCTATAAAAAAAAATTCTAAAGGTTTCTATCGATTTTTCTTTTCAAATTATAAATGTTTTTATAGAATTTCCATAAAATTTCCATAGTCTTCATAGAATTTCCATAGAATTTCCATAGAATTTTCATAGAATTTCCATAGAATTTCCATAGTCTTCATAGAATTTCCAGAGTTATCATAGAATTTCCATAGAATTTCCATAGAGTCTTCATAGAATTTCCATAGAATTTCCAGTCTTCATAGAATTCCCATAGAATTTTCATAGAGTTTTATAGAATTTCCATAGAGTTTTCATAGAGTCTTCATTAAATTTCCACAGAGTTTTCGTAGAATTTCCATCGAGTCTTCATAGAGCTTCCATCGAGTCTTCATAGAGCTTCCGGGGGCCTCCCTATTGTAGTGATCAGCGTACTCGACCGCAGATCAATAGGTCCTGGGTTCAAATCCGGGCTCGGGCACATAATCTGGGGCATGTTTCATTCCTTCATCCTTCATCGTCCCGAATGTTCCATGGCCCGATTTAGCCTTCATGTGCACAAAAGTGGCCTAAACCACCAACCTTTTCTATAATTTTCATAGAGTTTCCAAAGAAAGCGCACGTCTCGGCAGTGCATGATACAGAGTTCAAGGTCGCCGTGGGTGAGTCCAACATCAGCTCCGCCGCGGCTGAACGGACACGGCCGTTGGGCAGACCTTCACATCTCATGCTGCTAATGTTATTGTTCATAGGATTGGCTCCGCCACTACTCTCACTTCTCAGCAGGCAACCGGTGCGAAAGTCAATATGCCGAAGGCTTCCAACTTTCGGTAAATGCAAAGTTTTAAATCTTCGAATATCACCTTATATAGTGCCGTGCCGTCGGTGTCCCTTCATATATCGCTCGCAGGAGTGATCTTACACAATATATTCCAGAATTCGTCAAACCGCTCGTTCGCTTGTCGCAGAGAACGTAGCCTACGTGTGTTAAATCCAGAGCTCGTTGTTGTGCCTGCCGTCAGTTGTAAGGCCGGTATGGAAACTATTCAAACTCCATGGAGACTATGGAAACTCTATGGAAATTCTATGAAAAGTCTATGGAAATTCTATAAAAACTCTATAGGAAAACGTTTAGAATTTCCATAGAAAAATCGATAGAAACCTTTAGAATTGTTTTTAGTGAAATTCTGTAAGATATTTGCCTACGGGGTGTAATGATGTCGGATAAACTTAATGCCGTGATTCGCGTAATATATCTAGGAAGAGAGCATTACCTTCATGTATCCTTTCACATAATAGTCCGGGCAACCTAGGAACATACCCAAAAACAAATTGCAATAGTATTCAAACCTGTTTTTTCTTATTTCATATGTATCTAGTAGTGGTGTTTCCAAAATCTACCAAAATCATTTTTTTATGGGGATGGCTTAATTACTTTACCCTACTAACCCCACAAGAAGCAATGTATTTTTACATAAACGAAATGATAGCGAGGCGAGGCAGCTGAGACCTGCACTGCGAATTGTGACCTGCATACCCATATTTCCAGTGTGTATGACGGAGAGTTATTTTATCTACAAAATGCAACAAACATAGATAAAATATCTTGTATATTAATGTTTTTAGGACATTTGAAATTATGAACTTCTTTTCATGCTTCCCGGCTGCCGATCGACGCAGTGTATTCGCATGGCGAGCCGGATGGGCCTCCGGTTTGACAGACTTTTCGATACATGGTCCGATATTCACAATTCAATCGGTTATTAACGCGTTTTAGCCTGATCACATCACTAAAATACGTATGTGGGAGGGGAAGGGGTGGGGGGGGGGGTTACGATATGACAATCTTTCTTCCTCCACGACCAACAATGTATATTTCATCTCTATTAAATGTGAAATTTCAAGGGGGAAGGGGGGGGCGGGGGGGTAGGGAGTTTAAGGAGTGAGTAGAGGGGACCCGCTCTAAGCTAGGGGAGGGCAGACACTCCAAGTTTGGATGGTAATCCCGGTGTTATTGGAGGGAAGACACCCCAAGTCGGGGCGGTACCCCAAGTTAGGGGAGGGAAGACATTCAACATTCGGGTGATGCCCCAAGATACGGGAGCGGAGACACTTCAAATTGGGGCTCTACCCCAAGCTAGGGGAGGAAAACTCCAAGTTCGGGTAGTACACCAAGTTTGGGGAGGGGAAACACCCAAATTAGGGAAGGGGAGACACTCCAATATTGGGGGAGGGGAGGCACCACAAATTATGAAAGGGGAGGCAACTCAAATTGGGGTGGTACTCCAAGTTAGGAGAGGGGAAATACCCCAATATAGGAGTCGCGAGACACCCCAAGTATGATGGCTGACATTGCGAGAATTCGCCTGCGAGATCTCTGACACAGTGCGCGAGATGCCGATTGGTCAGCTTTCACATGACGCTCATGTGGGGAGGTACTCCTAAAAATTTTGATTAATCACATCATAGGGAGATGCTATAAATGTTCGTCCCGATTCTACATATTTTGAAGTTGCATCCCACGTGTCACGTGACACATTTTTCGACTGCCGACCAATCAGATTCATCTCGCTCACTGTGCCTCTCACTGAGATCTCGCAGGCGAATTCTCGCGATGTCAGCCATGTTTGCTCAATCTCTTCCGGAGTTGATTGTTGTGGTTGCATAATTCTTTATTTGTCGCAACTACACGGCAACTGCCACCCTACCCCCCCCCCCCCCCCCCCGGCCTCCCCCCTCCACTGATTTACTGTGCCTGTGTGTGAGTGTGCGGGGGTGGAGGGGAGTCCCTCCACACCACGTGCTTGGGAGCCAGTTCCCTGTCAACCCGCATTGTATCCATGGGGGTTGGATACACCGCCGGCCGCGTACGCAGTGAGTGCGACAACTGTGACGGCGGTGCGATGAGAGACCGTCTAAGATAAGGGCGGTGGAACCGGATCCTCGCTCCCTACATGTCACAGCTACATACTATAGCCCTACAGGAAAAACAGTGAATTCCAGCTAGATTACCCAAAGCCTGGTGCCGGGATTATAGTGCAGGCCTCCCTGTAGCCCCCCCCCCCACACACACACCGCAGCCTCCCTTCTGACCCATTCATTGCGGTGTCAGTGATGCCAAAAACACCTGGCACAACCTGCCACCCTATACGTTTATTGCTAACACGCTTCGATGATTTCCTTGATCGCAAATGGGAATGTGAACTTTACACGGCCAGTCCCCTGCTTTAAAGTTTGGCTTGATTGTCATCTATTGTGCGCACTTCCCCCTGTTATTATAGTCTGTATTGCATAAACACAAAGTACTTCGCTGGTGCTAATCACACAACCAACCATTTTGTTAGCAATAAATATCACCCAGTTTGAGACCTAAAAGCCGTCGCTGCCAGACCCCAGGCTGGTGCCTTGCCCTGTCGCTGCCAGACTCTAGACTGGTGCCTTGCCCTGTCGCTGCAAGACCCCAGGCTGGTGCCTTTCCCTGTCGCTGCCAGACTCTAGGCTGGTGCCTTGCCCTGTCTCTGCCAGACTCTAGGCTGGTGCCTTGCCCTGTCTCTGCCAGACTCTAGGCTGGTGCCTTGCCCTGTCTCTGCCAGACTCTAGGCTGGTGCCTTGCCCTGTCGCTGCCAGACTCTAGGCTGGTGCCTTTCCCTGTCTAAGTGATACTCTTCTCATTAAAGGGATGGCCAAGCCGTTGCCCGAGGGAGGAAATGATGCCATTCTTTACAAGAAAGGATGAAGTTAGTGTTCAGGATGGATGTTTGCTACGGGCATCCAGATTGATTATTCCACCTCAAGGATATCAACTGAACTTCACGCTTCACGCACGTCCGGGAATGACCTAGCTAGGAGTTTGCTATGGTGGCCGAACGTGGATCAAATCATTGAAGACAAGGTGAAATCATCACACATGCCAAATGGCTCGACATCTATCCAGTTTCAAGTAACAATTCTCAAACGACGATAGATATGCTCAGAGTGTCCTTCAGCAAACACGGATTGCCGGAGATGGTTGTTAGCGACAACGGTTCATCCTTCACAAGTGCGGAATACAAGGAGTTTGATGAGAATAATTATATGGAATTTAACATGTGACCTCTGCTCCGTATCACGCTTCGCGAATGGATTGGCGGATAGAGCTGTACAGACTTTTAAGAATAGTTTTTGCAAGATGGGAGAAGGGAGCTTGAAAACCAAACTGGCTAGTTTCTTTATGCAGTACCGCCATTCCCGCAAGAGACAACGACGGGTTACTCGCCAGCAGAACTTTTTTGTTTTTGTTTTGTTTTTTAATTTTTTTTTATAGATTTATTGGTCAAAAACAAAACTCAGTTAATACAGCAGTGCACAGGTACATGGGGTATATATATATATATACAGATAAGGGGTATCGACCATCGTGGCTGCCAACTGGTTATTATATTCCAATGTGCAACTTTCAAAAGAAATTTTTCCATTTGATCTCAAATTTTTTTAATTTATTATTTTTCGCGTAGTACGGTTTCTTTAATTCTAGTATATTACGTAATTTCCTAACAAAACGACTTATTTTAGGGAAAAGAGTGCGACACTTACATTCATAGATATACTTCCTACATATAAGCATTGCGTAATCTATTTCATAATTAATCCCCCCGAACAGAATGGTTTTCGTGTCGTGCCAACTCCGTCCACACATCGATCTGTTTGCACTCCAGAAACTTCGACATTACTTAGATGCTTATGACCGATCGAGTCATCGACATTTGTTACGTTGCAAAATGTCCGCCCGTTGCAAAATGTCCGCCCAAAAATCATTTCATAGTTGCAAGGTGTCCGCCCGTTGAAATATGTCCGCCCACAAAGCAATTCATCGTTGAGAAATGTCCGCCCGTAGGGAGCCTTCACCTTCAGAGAACTAGCACCAGAAACGAATTAGTTGCAATATCGCTTGGCCTGCAGTGTTCTTCTTTCTTGTCCTCGTCTTAGTGTCTTCCCAATGATGAACTAATGCAATGTTTGGCCATTTTGTCAAGCCATAGCTGAAGGACTATTATTTCTATCACCTAACCCTTTATTCCACTTAGTTGTGGCAGAAAACTTTGGCGCATTGCTACTTGCATTAGTATTAAATAAAAGGTAGCATTTATAGGGTCATTAATATTGATACAAGACATTAAATTGGCGGGTGGAAGATGCGTCACATGACGTCACGATCCCAAACCACGGGTCGATCTCTAATTCCGTTAATCTCGGTTAATACAATGTGCAATCGCTCAAAATAGGGCCAGCGGTGCGCACGTTGCTCTAGCCCAACCCTAACCCTAACCCTAACCATACATAGCGCCTACAGCGTGCATATTGTCCGCTGATGACGCAATGCACGCATCACAGTTATGCGTAGGCTATTGGTTTGTTATTATACGTTATAGTGATTTCTAGTTCATTTGACGTTGTACGGTGTATTAAGTGATAACTATGATGTTCTGATATGTCATAGAACTATAAATTGGGATGACTTCCATAGCCCTAATCCTACATAGCGCCTAGAGCGTTCATATTGCCCGCTGGTGGCGCAATGCATGACCTCCCAGTTTTGCGTAAGCTATTGCTCTGTTATTATACGTCAGAGTAACGTCCGGGTGATTTGACGTTGAACGGTGTATCAAGTGACAACTGGCGTGCGTACCTTTTTAACGCAGGGTGGATGTGTTCGTCACATTTCGTCGAAATTGTTAACATTACTGGAGTACATAGTGCAGTTTCACCTACTACCATCACCATGAGTATAAAAGTACAATGAAACCCCGCTTTAAGACCACCCCGGTAATGTGACCACCCCGCCATTAGGACCACTTTTTCCCAGTCCCGAATTTGTGTCTGTACTTTAACATTCGCCTGAACCCCGCTAATGCGCCCACCCTGCTAATCCGGCATTAAGACCATCAAGACCAGACCCAACCAATCAATTTCAATGGAATTTAACCCCACTATTGCGACCACCGAAGTTTCGACGATTTTTTTTCCAATCTCGCGGACACCAATATGCATCAAACGAACTGCTTTTCCCCCAATGAGTGTCCGTGTGTCACGAGCCCTGAAACAAAGAGTAACTGCTTTCTTGTGACGCGAGACCGTGAATCTACTTGTGGACATTCATGTGTACAAAGACAGATGGGTTATATCAGGGACACGGTCGCGGGCTCTGTCTTTTTCTGCTAGTGAAATGCTTATTTTACAGATTAAAGGATACGTATTAACCTCTCGCCGACTGATGTGTGTGGGTGGGTCAACATTGATGGTTACGAAGACAATAACACACATAGTTATTTGATCTGTTATATCACGGACATGGCTTTGCTAGTGACATGTTTATTTTACATCTTAAACACTAGTTGCGCTCAACAGGCATGGCAATAGTAATTAACTGCTTGTAAATTGGGATTCATTCATTTATACCTGACTTGATTCTGGTTGGATGCTGAAGGTGTTCACAGTTTAATACCAGAATGCGTATAAAAGGACGTCAGCGACTGTACTTGTTTTCGTAGTACATAACCGCCATCCACCCCCCCCCCTCCCCCCTTGCATCTCACGCCCCATTGTGTTGGCGTCAGCGATAATCTCAGTGATAATAACACTAACAGTTGTTATCGGGGAAGTTTCGATAATGAGACCACCCCGCTAATGAGACCACTTTTGCTCAGTCCCGTTCACGGTCTGAATAGCGGCCTTTCATTGCAGGTGTAAAAAACCCAGAAAGGGGCCATTAGTAATACCATTCACCCATGCCGCTGATCTAATTTCTGGGCCACGCCTTGACGCCAAAACGACGCTTTTGTCTTCAATTTAAAGTTCAAACCAAGAGACTCGGCTTATGCGATAGTCAAGGTACTGAAATCAAGAAATAGCCCTAGTTTCAATTATTAATCATCGTAGAACGTCGCGGTTTGGTTCAGCACTTTCAGAAAGACGCGCTCTTTGACCAAAAGTGATTTTCGTCATCATGAGTGTCCCACTGAGATATTGTATTATATATTTATAGGCAGGATAACAGAGTCAACAAGTATTGGTGAATCGAGAAATGGACGACTGCTTATTTTGATCGAGCCGGCTAAATAGATCGGTCCAGGTTAAAAGACACATACATTATTTCTAAAGCAAAGGCTATTCGAACATTAATGTACGCGCCTTTTCCCTTTTTGCATGATGCTGCATTAGTAACAGCTGTAAGTAACATATAATATATTATGGTATATTGGGGTGGGGAGAGGGGGGGGGGGTCCGTTCCTCGGGAATGGGCTTTTCATTTCACCGTGCACTGGGAATGGGATATTAGCCGATCGTCGTGATCACGGATTTTCATTAATGGTGAACTGAAAATCTTAATCTCAAATACTCATGAATTGTGAAATCGTCAATTTATATCATGTATCCGCCCCTTACATTCTACGCGGGAAGTTTTCCATTTGATTCGTCGCAACCTGGAAATAGAGAAATTGAGTTTTGTGTGATTTGGGAACACAACCCCCCCCCACCCCCCTCGCCCTCCCCCGTATTATATATTCCCACAATGTCTATATGATCTTCGAGTGGTATACTTGGGGCTTCCCGCTTTTTAGTTTCATTCCAGAAAAAACGTTTTCAAATGTGGGGAATATGGGTCCCTCCTACACTTTGGCATGTCGAATGGATGCAAAGCGTGTCAGAGCTCGTGATAAGAGTAGTGAACTGTTATTATTGAAATACTTTTCCTTGTTAACGTGCAATTTCGTACGTTGTATGATTAGGATAATCCACAAGAAAGGCAACCTATGTCGTGGAATTAAACATAGGCCTATAATCCTTACAAGCCTTTTGATTGTGACAGGAGAATGGTATGGGAACGTTAATTCATGTATTTAGACACTTTGATTCGGTAAATGGCTATATTTATCGCGGTAAATGCCATCAGGAAATACATTTACAAATGGACACATATCAGAACGTGGATGTCGCTTATCGGCGAACGGCTTACTATAACGGAAACTACCCTGATGACGTAACGGGCAGCCGAGTTTTGAGCACGAGCTCATGCAACGAGACTCCAAAGGAATGATAACATATATATATCGTATCCACGCGGCTTTGTAATCTTTCCCACGGCTCGACGCTGCAAAGGTTCCAACATGTCGCTGTGACTACAGTGCATATTGGGACATATTGTCTCGGGCCCGAGGGGGGGGGGGGGGCATTATTATACCCATCTTGTGATGAAAAAGATACCCCTATAGAGCGGATATTTTAAAACATGCGACCGGGGCGGGGGACTCTGGAAATGTGCGTTCATGGAGCGGGTTGCCGGGTTACCATTTAACTGCTGCTTCATCTCAACATTTTGACAGCATCTTAATTACCTTGTCCACATCTGTCCCTCCTTCACTTAAAAATTAACATTTAATAATAGCACACCAACCGAAGTCGCTATTATAACTTAATGAAAAAAACTGCAAAAGTCAAGTAACGTACCAAAACATCTAACGTTGAAATGTTTAGAGCAAGAAGGTGGGGGCGGAGAGGGGTTATGTGGGGACATGGGGGTGGAGAGAGAGGGAGAAAGTGGAGGGGGGTGGGGGTGTCGCCGCAGTGCCCCCATAATGCTGAGGGTGGCCCTGGTACCCCTCCACCCCCCCCCCCTTTACCAATGTTTGGTTTTAAAGCCAAGACTGGATGTTGGTTAGTTGTATATTAGGGACGTTTTAACCAATTAAGGTCATATCGCGTCAATGAGAGAAGGATGGGAGAGTGGAGCCATGTCCCCGGGGGTAACCCTCTATGATTTGCGAAGGAGGACATGGGATCTTTATCCTGCGATCAAAGGGACATGACCATAGCGGGGCTTGAACCATCAGACTCGTTAGGCTCTCAGTTCCAGAACGCTCATGTCGAGCGCTCTACATAGTGTTCGTGCCGCGATGTTGTCTTGCTCAGAGTTAACTTGGTTTAGGCAAGATAAACAAATAACAATTTGTTTTAATGGGAGTTTACATTTTTTTATTCCACGATATCACCATAAAAGCGTTCGTCAAAGTAGCAAAAGTGAGATCCGGCGGGTTTATTTCTGGGAGCATTGCATCTGAGCGTTATTTGAAAATTTCCCAATGATGTCACAAGATTGACAGCTGAGCTTTGATGCAGTGCGTAGCCAATAAGCAGAGAGAATCTGAGTCTCAATATAATAGCACATGCGTTTGTATTCCCCTTTGATGTCACTTTTCTCGCTCGCAGAAGTTAAATTGGTAGGTGCGAAAACAAGTGGAAAAGGTATGCCCTTCTACTATTTGGGCCGTTACCGCTTGATAATATAAGCGTGGAAACATAGATAATTAATATGAGCTAAAATTGGTTTTAGCGTAGCACGAACACGTTCAGATACTGAGCTAAATGGGCGGCTCATGATATAGCAAAAATGATAGGCATATAGAGCTGATCATGCGACAAAGACACCCTGCACTGGGCGGACATTTCGCAACGATGAATTGCTTTTTGGGCGGATATATTGCAACGGGCGGACACTTTGCAACGATGAAAGGATTTTTGGGCGGACATTTTGCAACGGGCGGACATTTTGCAACGATGAATTAATTTTTGGGCGGACATTTTGCAACGAAATTGGCGGGCGGACATTTTGCAACGAAATTGACGGGCGGACATTTTGCAACGTAACAACATTTGGCCAGTCGGTCTACGTCAGGAATTTCAACCGTACACCCAACTGGATATCTGGTGTTGTTGTCGAGAAACCAGGTCCAGTGTCATACCACATAAGACTGGATGATCAACGGATAATGAATGCGTCGACATCAAGATCACGTGCGGCTGCGAACTGATATGGAATATGATGTGCTCATGTCAGTTACGGATCCTGTGCTCCTTCCTCCTGAGGTGCCTGTTGTGAAAGGTCCCTGGGTGAAGTTACGGTTTCACCACGATGATTCAACCGTTCTTGATGATGCTACCGATCCAGTTCATCAAGAGATTGACATTCCCATTGCACCAGAGGAACCGACTTCGCCTGCGGTTACCAGACGTTATCCACAGCGGGACAGAAGACCCCCAGTTCGCTTTGAATGACTTTGCTAACTATTGATGAACTTTAATTGAATAAGTGATTGGTAAATTGAAGGGAGGGATGTAATATCGTCATATATAAATTAATGACCGTGGATTCTAATTATTTCCTTTGGTTGATTTCCACCAGCTAAAAACTATGCTCTTGATGTCGCTTACCTACAACTGTAGATGACAGCTCAATAAAAAAAAATCCTGATCCTTAATGTCCCCCCTAGGCTGGATAATGGGCAATCTAAGAGTTTACCCAAACGCATAATACATAAATCGCCAGAGAGACGCAAACGATGAGATATAAAATCAAGCCAGGGACGACGAGCAAGATTAAGTCTGATAAGCGGTGAACGTGAACCCGTACAGAGTTCAAGGGAAGATAGGGTTTGATTTGATTCGATTTCGGCTTAACGGCACTTTCAGGCTTACTAGTTCAGTTAATTGTAAATATGTCAAGAGTCAATATTAGAACCCTGCAAATCAATACATGTGAGATAAAACAGTTGCAAAAATGATAAAGGGTCAAGTAGACATGAATAAAACCATGAAGGCAGTCAATGTTGAAATGGTCAATAGATTAATGAAACCCTGGGCATATCAAGTAATGTGATTGAGCAGATTGTTTTAAAACCATTAAAGAAGAATAGAAGGCAACAGCGAAAGGAAGAAGAAGAATGGTGAAACGATAAAATCAATAAGTTGTCATAATGTAAAACCATGAAACAGAAGAATGGTGAAACGATAAAATCAATAAGTTGTCATAATGTAAAACCATGAATTATGGTTTTGATGTTGGTATTTAAAAACGAGATTTCATGATTAATAACTACAACAAAGTGCACTGTTTGATAGTAAACGTTGACTAGATCTCATATACACTTGACTAGATTTATTGCAGATAAATAGTCTAAAACCTTTTGACGTGGTGCAGTTCCTGACAGGGAACACATTCGGGAGGTGGTTCTCCTTTGAGGAGATAGCAATGGGTGAGGTACGTATGTCCATTTCGGAGTCTCCGAATGACAACGTCCCTTCGCCTACCGCGGATTCTTAAGGGAAAGTAGGGTGGCGGGGTTCTAGGGTTATCGAACCTCTGACGCCCCCCCCCCACCCCCACCCCCTCCCCCTTCGTGTCACGGATACATCACTTCATGCCCACGCGCTGACGTTTATATCCCCCTCTCAACACGTGAGGTGGTTAATTAGTGGGGCCCAAGGGGCTACATTGAGCCAATCCATTGAGATTTGCTGGATTATAGGCCTACGACACGTCCGTAAGAAGAAAATGACTGCTTCGCGATAGGTCGCCGGGCGCCGCCAAACTTTGGAAGCCTGCTTCGCGCCTACCGGAAAGAAAAACACGTGATTTCCGACTAATATCAGCCGAGCTCTCTCCTTCATTCGCAGATGGCGCCCTCTCTCGCTATCCGTTGAAGGCTTGATGAAGGAACCATTGGGGAGTTTACCGTCAAAGGCAGATGACGGATTTTTTTCCGGTAAGGGCGGCACGTTACCCTCAGGGTGGACCTTAGAAGCGCATCTTTTGCTCAGACGCGTGTGGTAGCCATGTTGTCGGGGTTGATGGCAGGGGAGGTGGTTGGGTGGGGGTTGATGGCAGGGGAGGTGGTTGGGTGGGGGTTGATGGCAGGGGAGGTGGTTGGGTGGGGGTTGATGGCAGGGGAGGTGGTTGGGTGGGGGTTGATGGCAGGGGAGGTGGTTGGGTGGGGGTTGATGGCAGGGGAGGTGGTTGGGTGGGGGTTGATGGCAGGGGAGGTGGTTGGGTGGGGGTTGATGGCAGGGGAGGTGGTTGGGTCGGGGTTGATGGCAGGGGAGGTGGTTGGGTGGGGGTTGATGGCAGGGGAGGTGGTTGGGTGGGGGTTGATGGCAGGGGAGGTGGTTGGGTGGGGGTAGATGGCAGGGGAGGTGGTTGGGTGGGGGTTGATGGCAGGGGAGGTGGTTGGGTGGGGGTTGATGGCAGGGGAGGTGGTTGGGTGGGGGTTGATGGCAGGGGAGGTGGTTGGGTGGGGGTTGATGGCAGGGGAGGTGGTTGGGTGGGGGTTGATGGCAGGGGAGGTGGTTGGGTGGGGGTTGATGGCAGGGGAGGTGGTTGGGTGGGGGTAGATGGCAGGGGAGGTGGTTGGGTGGGGGTTGATGGCAGGGGAGGTGGTTGGGTGGGGGTTGATGGCAGGGGAGGTGGTTGGGTGGGGGTTGATGGCAGGGGAGGTGGTTGGGTGGGGGTTGATGGCAGGGGAGGTGGTTGGGTGGGGGTTGATGGCAGGGGAGGTGGTTGGGTGGGGGTTGATGGCAGGGGAGGTGGTTGGGTGGGGGTTGATGGCAGGGGAGGTGGTTGGGTGGGGGTTGATGGCAGGGGAGGTGGTTGGGTGGGGGTTGATGGCAGGGGAGGTGGTTGGGTGGGGGTTGATGGCAGGGGAGGTGGTTGGGTGGGGGTTGATGGCAGGGGAGGTGGTTGGGTGGGGGTTGATGGCAGGGGAGGTGGTTGGGTGGGGGTTGATGGCAGGGGAGGTGGTTGGGTCGGGGTTGATGGCAGGGGAGGTGGTTGGGTCGGGGTGGATGGCAGGGGAGGTGGTTGGGTGGGGGTTGATGGCAGGGGAGGTGGTTGGGTGGGGGTTGATGGCAGGGGAGGTGGTTGGGTGGGGGTTGATGGCAGGGGAGGTGGTTGGGTGGGGGTTGATGGCAGGGGAGGTGGTTGGGTGGGGGTGGATGGCAGGGGAGGTGGTTGGGTGGGGGTTGATGGCAGGGGAGGTGGTTGGGTGGGGGTTGATGGCAGGGGAGGTGGTTGGGTGGGGGTTGATGGCAGGGGAGGTGGTTGGGTGGGGGTTGATGGCAGGGGAGGTGGTTGGGTGGGGGTTGATGGCAGGGGAGGTGGTTGGGTGGGGGTTGATGGCAGGGGAGGTGGTTGGGTGGGGGTTGATGGCAGGGGAGGTGGTTGGGTGGGGGTTGATGGCAGGGGAGGTGGTTGGGTGGGGGTTGATGGCAGGGGAGGTGGTTGGGTGGGGGTTGATGGCAGGGGAGGTGGTTGGGTGGGGGTTGATGGCAGGGGAGGTGGCTGGGTGGGGGTTGATGGCAGGGGAGGTGGTTGGGTGGGGGTTGATGGCAGGGGAGGTGGTTGGGTGGGGGTTGATGGCAGGGGAGGTGGTTGGGTGGGGGTTGATGGCAGGGGAGGTGGTTGGGTGGGGGTTGATGGCAGGGGAGGTGGTTGGGTGGGGGTTGATGGCAGGGGAGGTGGTTGGGTGGGGGTTGATGGCAGGGGAGGTGGTTGGGTGGGGGTTGATGGCAGGGGAGGTGGTTGGGTGGGGGTTGATGGCAGGGGAGGTGGTTGGGTGGGGGTTGATGGCAGGGGAGGTGGTTGGGTGGGGGTTGATGGCAGGGGAGGTGGTTGGGTGGGGGTTGATGGCAGGGGAGGTGGTTGGGTGGGGGTGGCAGCCGATTTTGATTTGATTTGATTGGGGTTTAACGGCACTTTTAGCCCGTAAGGCTATATCGTGCCATACTGGTTCTTCAAAATTTAAATAACTCGGCAGTCAATACTAAAACCCTGAAAATTAATACATGTGATATTGAAGATAAAACAATTGGAAAAATGATAAAGGGTCAAGTAGATATGAATAAAACCATGATTGCAGTAAATGTGGAAACGATCAATAGGTATAAAACCCTGAGAAAAATGTCTTAAAACCATGAAAGTGAAGAATGGTGAAAACATAGTCAATGAATTGTCAGAACATAAAACCATGGATGTTGATGTTGGTTTCTAAAACCACACTTTCGAGATTAATAAATACAGATACATGTACTGTTTGACAGTATATGTTGACTAGATTTCACATATATTTGACTAGATTTATTGCAGATACATAGTCTAAAATCTTTTGATGTGGTACCGTATTAAAAAGTTGTCTTAAATTTGTGTAATATTCATCCCTAGTTTCTCGGTAGTCAACGCATCTCAACAGAATGTGTTCCACTGTCAGGCGTTCCTGGCAGGGAACACATTCGGGAGGTGGTTCTCCTTTGAGGAGGTAGCAATGGGTAAGGTACGTTTGTCCAATTCGTAGTCTCCGAATGACAACGTCCCTCCGCCTACCGCGGATTCTTGGCCGTTTGGTACCCACAGAAGACCCCGAGATATATTGTTCACTCCATGGGGGTCGCATTTCCAAATGTGAAATGGTCGTTGTCAACCAACAGCGCGAGAGCATTTGTGAGATTTTTTAATATTTTGTACATCTTATCTTGGGACAGCCCCTGGACAGCCCCAAAGAATAGAACTGAATTCATTCCCTTACATTGTTTGAGATAATGCTTGTATATCATTCCCTGGCCAGTTGGGGGGGGGGGGGGGCAAGGGGTATTTCTGTTCAGCCTGAATTGGGAATTTGGAAAATAATTGCTCGTGAATTGGGAATGAGATATTAGCCGACCGTCGTGATCAATGATTTTCATTAATCGGAAACTGAGAATTTGAATAATGAATAAATTGCCCCCCACCCCCAGCTGTTGAGGCTAGTCGAACCGGGTGGCCGGAACAGCTAGCCCCGTAGAACTGTGTCACGACGGGTTTTGATTGAATATGCCAAAGAAGCAGTCAACAATGAAAACGCTGTGGCGTCTTCCATTGTGAACATGAAGTTGACCTACCAGGCCACAGACATTCGGATGTGCAGACCGGGACATTAACTTTGGATTTCACCTGTCCTGTCGGGTACGTTTTGCAGCCTTGAAAATTTACCTGTCCTTTCAAATTGAGAAACAACAACGCTGATACAACTAATACACAATTTATTTATTGTGCTATTTACAATGATTTCGACGATTCTGCACCGTATTCAGGGGCGGATCTAGGAATTTGCCACGGGGGGGGGGGGGGGGGGGTTGCTCTCTGAAACTTCCAACCGAGGTTGATTTGATTCGATTGGGGCTTAACGGCACTTTCAGCCTGGAAGGCTATATCGTGCCATACTGGTCAATATTAGTCAATATTAAAACCCTGAAAATCAATACATGTGATATGAATAAAACCATGAATGCAGTCTTTGTGGAATCGATTACTAGTTTAATAAAACCCTGAAGATATCAAGTAAAATGATTGAGTAGATTGTCATAAAACCATGAAAGTGAAGAATGGCGAAACGGTAAAGTCAAAAATTGTCAGAATATAAAACCATGAGTTGGTTTTTAAAACCAAGCTTTTGAGATTAATAATTACAGCAAACGTTGAATATGTCATATGCATTGGACTAGATTTATTGTAGATAAATAATCTAAAATCTTTTGCACTGTTTGGCTGTAAACGTTGACTAGATATATCATATGCACTTGACTAGATTTATTGCAGATAAATAATCTAAAATCTTTTGCTGTGGTATATTATTAAATAGTTCTTTTATAGTTTCTGCTCTGTAATATTGATCCCTTGTTTGTTGAAAGTCAACACACCTCAACAGAATGTGCTCCACAGTCAGGGGTTCCTGACAGGGAACACATTCGGGAGGTGGTTCTCCTTTGAGGAGGTAGCAATGGGTAAGGTACGTATGTCCAATTCGGAGTCTTTGAGTGACAACGTCCCTCCGCCTACCGCGGATTCTTGGCCGTTTGGTACCCACAGTAGGCTGAAGCCGTTGCAATTTGTTGGAGGATTGCTCGTCCCAGGACGACTGCCAATGTTTAGTAATTTCGTTTTGGATGTACGGCTTCAAGTCCGAGTATGGAAACTGGACTGGAAGGACGTCGTCATTTAGAGCTTCTTTGGCGGCAGCGTCTGCTAGACTGTTGCCCTCTATGCCTATGTGGCTAGGGATCCAGCAGAACACTACCGCCTTTCCATTGCATATTAAATCATGACATTTTATAAGTATATCTTGTATTAAGGGATTTTCATATTTCCGATATTTTATGGCTTGTATACAGGATAATGAATCTGAGTATATGATAAAGTTGTCATGAAGTGATTGTTCTACATATTCAAGTGCCATCATTAGAGCCACCGCTTCCGCGGTGTATATCGAGCATTGGTCTGGGAGGCGGTTGCTGCACTGGTGTTCACCAGCCACAGCTGCAGCGCCCACCCTGTGGGAGTCTTTTGAGCCATCGGTATATATAGAGAAATGGTTCGGGTGTTGATTGTGAATATTATGTTTAAGTTCCATAAATTGTGATGGGTCTGTGTCAGATTTGTTGTAAGTTGTTAGTTCTAACAGAACTTTTGGAGATTCCATTTCCCATGGTGGGATTTCTGGGAGGTGCCAGGTTCGTATATCGTTGAAATTGATATTGTATCTTGTCAAAAGGTTATTGACTCGAATTCCAAAGGTGGGTATTGTCTTGGGTTTGTTTTCAAATAGTGTTGTAAACTTTGGGTGGAATACGTCTTCAAAGGTAGGATTATTGGGATTCGTTTTGAGCTTAAGTGCGTATTGTAGTGCTAATTTATCTCTACGGTAGTATAGAGATGGCTCAGCAGACTCCACGTACAGGCTTTCCGCAGGAGATGTGCGGAAAGCTCCCAGACATAAACGAAGTGCTTGGTGGTGCACAGGGTCCAGCATCTGCAAATATGATTTGCGTGCTGATCCGTAAATCATCGACCCATAATCCAGCCGTGACCGTATCAGGGCTCTGTAGATATTTAATAATGTTTCTCTTTCTGTTCCCCATTCTGTGTTAGATAGCACTTTAATTATATTAAGTGCTTTGGTACATTTCTGTTTTAATTGTTTGATATGGGGTATAAAAGTCAGTTTTTTATCGAATAAAAGGCCGAGAAATTTTGTTTCTGGCACAACTGGTATTTGATCCCCATTCATTTTAAGTTCAGGTTCCGGATGGAGTTTCCGGAGTTGACAGAAGTGCATACACACTGTTTTAGTTTTTGAAAATTTAAATCCATTCTCATCGCACCATTGTTGTAACTTATTGAGGTTCATTTGTAGTTGCCTTTCTATTGTGTGCATATGTTTGGACCTGAAACAGGCCAAAAAGTCATCAACAAATAGAGAAGGATCTATGTTATTAGTGAGACATTTTATGATGCTGTTGATTTTAATACTAAAAAGGGTTACAGATAGGATACTGCCTTGGGGAACCCCCATCTCCTGATCGTATACTTCGGAGAGGGTAGTCCAACCGAGGGGTGTGCTCTCTGAAAAACTTGCGACCAGTTTCCCACGCGGGGGGGGGGTTGCTCTCTGAAGACTTGGGACTTTAACATGTATGTTAACAAGTAAGTCGTATATTCTGGTTCCCAAGGGGGGGGATGCAATCCCCTACCCCCCCCCCCGCACAGTTTCCGTTATGTTACACTGTTGGGACCAAAAAAACAAGGCTATACCGTGCAGTTATTGGGCCAAAAAAACGAAAGCTATACCGTGCAGTTATTGGACCAAAAAAACGAAAGCTATACCGTGCAGTTATTGGACCAAAAAACGAAAGCTATACCGTGCAGTTATTGGACCAAAAAACGAAAGCTATACCGTGCAGTTTTTGTTCGCCG